>JAJEJO010004625.1:119614-263265 GCA_020662805.1 Glaucomys volans
CTTCCTTCCTTCCTCCCTCCCTTCCTTCCTTCCTCCCTCCCTCCCCCTCTTCCTTCCTTCCTTCCTTCCTTCCTTCCTTCCTTCCTTCCTTCCTTCCTTCCTTCCTTCCTTCCCTTGACACACATCTGCAGGCCTCTCTGTCATTTTTATACTTACATTTTCAACTTCTGAACGATGGTGCTCTTTACCTAGCTGAGGAAAATGTGCCCAGGCCGACCCATCCACCCTTCCCAGGGCAAGGTCCAATACATCATTATCTTTAAGGTTAATGTCAAGAAAGCTTAGTGGTTTCATTTCGTTCTTTAAGGAAATTTGGGCCATTTCAGGGAATCATCAGCTTCGAGGGGAAAAGTGTGTCTTGGTGAAATACTTTAGTGTCTTGCTGAAGATGGTGATGGATTATTGGGACACCGTGAGGTTTAAGACCGATGCTTTCTGAAGCATGAAAGAAGTACCTGCAGATTTCACTTTTTATGTTTAAATTACTTTGCTTCTTACTTGACTACTTTTTCTGACCTTTTAGAGTGTTTCTTCCTTCTTTATATTTCTCCTTGAGTCTCTTAACCATTTTTTAAACTACTTTAGAAGCACCTCCTATGCGCCCTTCTTCCTTGCCTCTGTTCCCAGTCCTCCTGGCTCATCTTCTCCTCACTTGACCTTCCCTATAAAGCCTGGCGATGCTATTCTGCTCTTTGCCCAAGCCCATTCATCTTCTGCCTCTCACAATTCCAAAGACAATGTGAACCTGTGGGTCTGGAAAACACTGACTTCTCATTTCCAAATGAACCTGAAGTTATGACCACGGGGTTCTGTCTGTTTTTAATCCATTTTCCCCAGAATGCGTTGTAATGGGAAACCTGGTCAAATCCACTTAACCTCTGCCTGCTTCACCTTGGGATTAATGCCCTTCCTGTTGTCCGGCATTGAGCTTTGACTGAACAGAACAAGAACCACCGCAGTAAGGTGCACACAGAGAGAAGGACTCAGAATGCCTCTCGCCAAGATCTGAATTAGGTTTCCACTACCTTTGAGCTGTGTGGCCTTGGAAAAATTACTTAAACCCCCTGGTTTTCCTTTTCCCCTTCTCTAAAATTTGTTCGCTATTGATGGATCACTGAGGAAGTTAAATGAAATGGGAACACCTATTTATAACCGCTAAGTAGTGAGGACTCTCCTTCAGAGAGTCGTAATGATGATTTAGTCCTTCATTAAAGAAACTTTTATTGAACTTATTTGATAATGATAGTTGGGGGGCAGGAGGAGGAAATGAAAAGGAGCCCTGATTTCCCTCCTAATAGGCAAGGTATAATGACTATGGCTTCTCTGTTTTACTTTGGGGGCGAATCTAATCTTGACCTCTGACCAGGAGGATGCCATTCACCCGTCCAACAAACCCACAATGGGAATCCACAGTACGCTGGAAAACAAGAACCAGCAAACCAGACTCAGGGATCCTGCAGGCTAGCACTCGTGGCCATGCTGGTTCCTGGAAGCAGGGGGTTCTCAACCAGGACACTGCCCCCTAGGGGGCCACAGGCAGCATCAGGCCATCTGCTGTCACACCCTGGGGAGGCCATTCCACCAGCAATTCCTGGTAGAGCCAGGGGCGCTGCTAACCATCCCGTAGTACCAGGATGGCACCGCCACCCACTGCTGCCTGGCTGTGGAGAAACCTGCTGGAAGAGGCGGATAATGAGGCCAGATCATCCATCATTAAGACGAGGAATAAAACCAGCCGAGTCGCAGCTCCCAGTGCCGCGGGGCCTCCCAGATGCTGAGCTTCAGCTCTGAGATGAGTTTCTGCACCTGCCACGGGAGGGAAAGGTTCCTGTGTGCGGGGGCCAGGTGGTGCTTGCAGCCTGGTCTGGAGCAAGAGGGTAGAGCAGCTCCGGGGCAGGGGCAGGGTCTACCCACCCCCCACGCTAGGACTCGCCCCGGCCTTGACACCTCCCTCAATGCTTTCAGACCCTGAAAGCTGCCCCCGAGGAAGCCACCGTGTGTGCAGAGCTGCAGAAGTGGAGTGGAGATGACTAGATAAATAATCCTGAATAAAATTGCATATTTTTAAGAGTTTTATTACTAACATGGTTAGGTAGAGAGCGGGCTACATTCCTATGTCATGGAGATGGAGGTGACAAGAGGAGGCCCAGGCAGCCAGGTAAACGAGAGGGGGCAGGGTGGGACAGTCAGGGGAGGCAGGTGCATGTCCTACAGGAGGGCCGGGGGGTGCTGAGTGAAGGGATGTAATACTTTTGCTCCAAGATGTGCAAACTCCAAGGTCTCCAGGGCCCAAAGATCCTATAAATAACTGAAGCTGACCAGGCGGCAACTTTGGGGGAAATGAAGAAAGCAGGCATTTCCAGAGGGCATGACCACATCTTAACTTTGGCCACTCACGCCCTCCGAGGGATGGGGAGGAGCCAGAGTCACATTTTCACATAGCATGCTGTTTTGTGAACACATGCACGCACCCCACAGGAGCACCCCGTTCCCGCCCCCTGCTCTATCTGCAAAGGCTCAGGTGCTTTGCCAGGTGAGCCTCAATCCCGTTACCACAGCCTCCAACTTGGTTGCTTTTGCTTTTTAAGGACATAATCTGCCTGCTGATTTGTCAGCAGGGAGGGGCACATGTGAGCACAGCCCTGGGGCCAGCCAGGACTCCAAGCTGTCCTCTGGGTCAGCTCTGACTTCAGAGCTATCCCTGGGCTTCTTGGCCCTGTCCTCTCTGGATTTGGAGACCCAGTTTGGAAGAGCCACCTTATGGAGCTGAGAACGTCAAGTGGGTGGACCAGGTAAGTGCTCAGCACTGTTCCAACGGCAGACAGAGCCATGGGAGGTCAGCTCCTGGCTCCCAAGGCAGGTCTGGTCCAGAGGAGCCGCTGAGGCGGAGTTCTGTCCCAGGAAGAACATGCCGGCAGGGGAGGGCCCATTCAGGGTGCCCCCTCCTCAAAACCCCTTCTTTCTGACTCCCCTACAGGAAGGCCTGCAGTGAATGTGAAGCCCCATTACGTGGGAATGACGCTCAACATGGAAGAACAGCCCCTCTCCAGACCAAGGTGCCAGGAGTCTGCCTCTCCACCCAGCTCCCTGGTGCTGCTGATGGCGCTGGCCTTCAGACCACACCTGCAATGGCAAGGGCCTTGGGCCCTGTGATTTAGGGCCAGGATGGCCCTACAAGGAGATTAGACTACTCACTGCTCTCCCTAAACATGGCTTGTCTGATCCTCCTATTTTCTTTTAACCAAATAGATCTGTTCATGTGGAGCTGTGCCCTCTCCCCCTCATCCTCACAGGTACTCAGCTGAGGTCCAGCCGCTGAAATCCTCATGTCCACTTCTTCTCCCACACCAACTAAATCGGAAGGGCTGGTGGCAAGGCCCTGCTGTTGGCCTCTTTGGAGCTCGGGGTTCACAACTAAGATCCAGAACCTCAGGGTGGGACACGCAGATGACGCTGCTAATCCCGAAGGGCAGAACCCCAGTGCCCCTGGGATGGATGAGGATCTGATGGAACGAGTCTATCAGATGAAACCTGCTGAAGGGTGCCACTACCACTTAGAGGAATGCATCCCATAATTTTTGCTTATAATAGGACTGAAAGAAGCCATTCTGTGATTGGAACACTAGCATCTTGGACCTCTTCCCATTAGGTTATTACTTTAATAAGTTCCTCAACTGAGGCATTTTTAGGAAAGGGAAACATCAGGTGGGAAATGTTATGAGAACCTACACCTTGCAAACCTGGAATATTAAACTTGAGAAACCATCTGCTGGGCGCGGTGGCGCAAACCTGTAATCCCAGCACGTGGGAGGCTAAGGCAGGAGGATCTCGAGTTCAAAGCCAGCCTCAGCAACTTAGTGAGGCTCTAAGCAACTCAGTGAGACTCTGTCTCTAAATAAAATACAAAATAGGGATGGGGATGTGGCTCAGTGCTGGAGTGCCCCTGGGTTTAATCCCCAGTACTAATAAAAAAAAAAAAGCCATCTGTGCAACCCAACAGTCATAAATGAAAATATATATTAACAATAGACCTTTGGCGGATGTACTTCCCATGCACGTTACTGCAGAACGTGCACGGGGCACGTGGAGCATAATTAGTTGTATCCTGGTTTCTGACCACTTTCAACTTTGTGCATTTAAACCGAAAGGTGTGCTAACCAACCAGATATGCAGATTTTACTTTTAAATTGCTATTTCAGCAGGGATGGTGGGGAGGTGCTCCTTTTGGTTTAAGAAGCATCCCCACCTCTAAGACAAAACCAAAAAGTTCTGGGGGGATTTGTTCTCTACCTCTATCCACCCTGTTCACCTTCTAGAACATTCTGCAACTTTGTCCCTCCCCAGATGCTCAGCATTGCTAATGCACAGTGGGAATCTGAGTCCACAATTCTTTGGCTCTGAGGCATAAGACCCTAAATGAACAACTTGTTGTTTAAGAGCAGTAAAAGGGGGTGACACTGACCTGGATGGATGCTTGAGCCCTGACACGATTTTTGGCTGTGTGAATGCACCTATAAATCAGAGTTCTCATAAATAAGTCCTATAGGTACGCTTGTAATTGTAATCAATCATCCTCCTTCATGTCACCAGCATTATCAAGCTAATTTGTCATGATTGAATAAAATTCACACTTTGTTTTCTCTTTTTATATCTATCACTGTGGCCCACCAAAAGACCCACAAATCCCAAGGCTCTTTTTACTGCTGCTTCCAAATTCTAGGTTCAGAGAAAAATCTGCTCACCTGCTCCAGGAATAAGGAGGTTCACAATTTCCCCTGCAGGTGCCCTGATGCCTCTCAGGCTCTGGGCTCAGACTGGAGTTCCTAGGTCAACCCAGCCACGAACGACAACCTTCCTTGCCCTGGCTGGTCAATCCTATTCTTCAGCCTCTAGGCCCTGGAGACACACGTGACTGCCTCCTTTCACTGGGGTGTCCAGCCTTGCAGGTGGCTGCTGACCACTGCATGGTGGCTGCCCTGCAATCATGCTTAATTTTGTAGCAAGTGGAAGGATGGGGGAGAAGCCATGCTGATGGCTACAGATGTTCAAGCTGCACAACCCTCGTGGAAAGACATTCACCCCGAATGAGAAGACAGAGTGGGTAAAAGTTAGTGAGTGAGGATCCCAAAGGCACCCATCAGAGAAGCCACCACACGGCACCCCAGTGGAACTGCAGTCTTCATGGTGAGTGCTCTGGAGAGCTCCGGGGCTGGGGAACGGTACCGGTCCTGCTGACTGCTTTTATATTAATTGCTTAGTGAATGTATCTGTGTCCAGCATCCGATCTCCCCCTCCATATGATCTCATGCAATCTGCCCAACAACCTACGAGGAGCCAGGGCTCAAGGGTGCTGGGAACTTTTTAAAAAGCACACGGTTCCCAACTGGTAGAGGGAAGAGGCGAACCCAGGCAGTCAGCTGACAAGCAGCGCCCGGATGTGCAACCCTTCGGCTCGCTCCTCTGCTCCCTCGGGTGCTGTTATCAAGAGAGCTTTAGCATGCACAAGGTTGTCACTTCCCTGCACTGTCAACTTTTCAAGGGGGACAATTCATTTTGACAGAGCTCTGGGCTGCCACATGCCCTAACCGTTCAGCAAGAATGAATGAGAAGTCTCCTTGCTGAGGAATGTATTAATAATTGGGACCGACATGGGAACTACCTACACAGCCAACATGATACTTGGCACACTCCGTCCCTCCGCCTGTCAAATGCAGCATTAGATCTTTAATTGCTGGGACTCCTTGCACTTGAGCAAAGAAACCTGAGCAAAGAGGAGCTGAAGGCCTCGGTGGGCCACCTGCCCTGTGGTGTGGCCATTTCTATGGCCCTCTCTCACCTCCAGCTGGGCTGTTGAAATGAGGAGCCTTTTTCTTAGCTGACATATTCACCAGTGCCTTTCATACCATCAGCTGGAGGGAGTGACACAGTACTCAAAATCGGCTTCACGTCTTTGAGAGGAAGCTGTAAATGACTGACAGGCGGGCTAATAATGGTAAGAAGGAAATGCTGCCTCTCTCCTGGTTTCTGTCGCAGAAGGAAATCGAGACTTAAAAAACTCTTCTGCATTTCCTCGTTGCCTGCCCATTTTGTAGCTGGACATGCTGAGAAGTGTGTTCTTGTGGATTCTCTGAATATCTATCAGGGACTCCGCCGAGAAGAGGATCAGCGTTTCTGTCTTAATATCTTGGTTTTTTCTGATCTCGCTTCTGAACGACAGGACCATTCTGGGAGAATCACAAAGTCCCATGGACATTGAGGCATCGCACAGAAATTCTGAAGTGCTTTTTAAAAGGATGGATGTGGGACAGGGGATGAATAGTAAAGAAAAGAGTCAGAAGCCAGGATTTCCATTTTATAATTGGCCACACGGCCCTCCAAGACCCGCCTGGGAGCTGTGAAGTTCTTACTCCAACAATTTCCAAACAATTCTGTGATCCCCTACCAAGTGCAAAACAGCTGTTTCAATTTACATTCTTTAAAAGGCAGAGGTAGCTTTCACAGAGACCTCGAAGTATGAGTCATGATATAAAAAACAGGTAAGCAAATCAAAACACAGGCAATCACCTGGGCTCTGGTCTGATGGCGCATCTCAGGAACCAAGTTCTCCACTGTGACAGCTGGGGTGGATGGTGGCTCTCTCACCTGGATGGCTGTCTCTTCCTTATCAGTCTTTGAAATGCAAATGGAATGAGATTTCCTAAGCACCCATTGAAGAAAACACCCAGACAGAAAGGAAAATGGGGTGCTAAATGTGGTTAGATATCAAAGAATGATGGGGATACTAAGAGGCCCCTTCACAGTGTTCCTTCTGGAGCCACCCCTGACATGATGGGTCTGAAGGCAGCCTGGGAACCCCACCAGGAGCCGATATCCAAGATGATTCCAAGCCAGGTCCAGGGACCACAGTCTAAAAGATACCATGACCCACCCATCATTTACACAGCAAAGCATTCAAAAGTAGAGGCAACTACCTTCAAGGGAAAGGGACAGGAAGTGTGGGTACCTGTGTCATGGAAAGTGAAGGAGCTCCCCAGACCTTTGGACACTAGGGTCACATCAAAGTGTGCCCATCCAGCAGAAATCACACACGGCCAAATCTCAGTAAATCTCTCGCAAAGGTACCATGCTGGTGCCAACGTGAAGCCCCTAACAAACTTCAGGTGGAGGGTTTCTTCTGTAGCGTGGTAATGTGTTGTTCTTTCTTTGAGAAACAACAGATTAAGCACTAGACCATGCTGACAGAATGGCACACAATCAGAAAGTGGAATCACACTTGGCACGGTGAGGTTCCAGAGCCGGGAGAAGTGGTGGCACTGGAAGCCCATTGGTGGGCACCATATTGAATTGTCCTTCTCCCATTCACCTCAGATCATGCTCTCCACTAAGAATAAGAATTCCCCCGCTGCAATGTCCTTGGGTTGGTGGTGGAGAGCAGGGAGAGGGAAGGATGGGCAGCCCATGGTGGCGTGTATTAGGTGTTGTTTGTTTGGCACATGCCATGGAATGCTCTGAGGTTCCTCCTGGGAATGGAGCAGCTCCCTGCTGGGCATGGGAAACCTTAGCTGGGTCAGGTACACCACATTAACAAAATCAAACGGAAGTCGGCACTCAAAATTCCTAAAGTAGCTACTAAATGCTATCGTCTCCTGTTGATCTCATGGATTTCTTTTGGGTCAGGAAAGTTCATAAATCGGGCTTGCTCCTTCAGAAACAATGAGAAACCCTTTGGTGGAAGGTCGTGTTTTCATCTTAGGGACTCAGAGAAAATAATTAAATTATCCATCTGACTTTCTAGAAGGAATGGAATGCTTCCAGGACCACTCTTCACAACCCCTCCTGCTGTCTGCAGGGTGAGTCGGAGCAGGCGTGCATAGTGCCCGAGCCAGTTTTGCTTTGAGTTCGACAAAAGCAATCACCTCACTGTGACGAATCCACCACCCTCATTCTTTCTGGAACAGCGAAGTCTCATATTTTCTGGGCACTACAAAGTGCCTCGTCTATCATATTTGTTTCCAACTGCACATTACATCCTTTAACATACCTAACAGTGACTTTCAGGAGAAAGCATATTTATAAATGAGCACGGTGGCTGGGCCCACGGTCCCCTTTCCCCCCAAACTTCTAACTCTGCTCATCAATTACTCGTAACGGCGCGGAGGGTTGGCAGTGTTTACCACCATCTTTTCTGAGTTATTCAGCTCGATCTTGCGGCTCATTAAAAGCATCTCTATTTATTTGCTGTGTGTTACAGTCCTTAACTTTGGCACAACACGCCAAAAGAAAGCCCATTTTACTTTTCCCTGTGGTGTTAATTGGTAGAACATGCTGCCTGCCTCTTCATTAATTATGTCAATGTGCATGGAACTTCCATTTTCATGGGGGTGAATTAACAAGGCTTCTCCAAGCAGGGCTGACAGAAAGCCAGCCCCACTGCCTGTGACCACGGGGATGATGAAGGCTGTTGGTGGCCAACGCCACGTGCACTCGCAAAGGCTCGCTTTGTCTGGCCCCCAGCCTCCTCGCTCCCCTTTCCTTGTGCCACCAGCATGGAGAAGTTTTGTGAAGCCAGTGATATCTGCACTCCTAGGGACAGCCCACGTGGCTGCCTGGAAAGGGGACTGGGCAGAGCCTCGAGCTGCACACGCGGGGTAGGCAGGGGCCTGGAGCAAGTCAGGCACTGCGGGGAAGGGAGAGAATAAAGGGCAACCCCTGCCCAAACTCCTTTTAAGTCACTCTGAGATGACTTGCCAAAGTCTCACAGCTAGGAAAACACACACACACCTAAATCATATCTCCTGGTTAACAAAATCATTCCAATTTTTCCCCTACTTCTTGCACAACCACTATGAAGTCTGGTAGAAGAGTGACACCTAGTTACTGTTCCTCTCCAAACACTCAGCCTCTGGCATGGGGCGCAGCCTCCTCTGCCCTCTCCACCTCCAGCTCAAGCGCTCTCTGCGTCTGTCTGTCTCACGGGGTACACCCTGGAGGAGGTGGAGGGCTGACGGTGACCTTGTGTGTGGGAGAGCGGTTTGCGAATCGCGACCACCACCAGCATCTTTGATGGGTGTGGAATGGCAAATTGCAGAGGACTGGGACAGACCCAGGACGGAAAAGAAAACTTAGGGGTAGCTCCCCTCCCGATGCCAGGGGAGAGCCACAGGGCAGGAGAGTGGCAACCTGCATGTACAGGTTGGTCTTGAAGAGGGAGTTCCAGTCAGATACAAGTTCACACACACCAACACAAGTGCACATGCACGCACCACACCCACATGCACACACAAGCATACATGTGCACACATACATGCATGCCCACAAGCATACATGCACACACAGGCATGCACACCCCCATGCAAACACAAGCATATGTGCACACACATACACAGCCATATGTGTACACACACATGCACACCCACACTCAACCATACATATACATAAAAAACATACATGCATACACAAAGATGGACCCACATGCACATACACATACGGGCACACACACACACAAATGCACATGCACACAAACATGCATGTCCACAGAGGAGAAAATGCTATAGCCTCTTCTCAGATGAGCTACCCAGGATCTCAATACCTTGACTATGAGGAAGTTCTTTCTGAGGTCTCACTGGCGTCTCTCCCCCTGTGAATAAAGGCTTTTCTCAGAAGAAAGGGAACAGATATTATCTACCAAACAGGCCTTGCCCTGGTCCAGAAGCAGGTTCACATTGGCATTTTACCCTCTGAGCTGAATTCCTGAGCACAGGCTTGCCACCAGCCATTGCAGGGCAGGAGAGATGTGACTGGAAGTCAAGGGAAGAGGACGCAGATGCACTGACCAGGAGGTCGGCTTCACATGGGCCTGGCCTCAGAGTTCATCTGAGCACACGCCTGCCTTCCCTAGGACAGACCTCTCGGTGCCGGAGTGGAGAATAGTGAGGTCCTTCAAGGGAATGGACGAGGGGCTTGTGCACTGTGAGATCAGATAACCGTCAATGACAACGTAACTGCCACAGGATTGTCCCCACCCAGAGGGGACGGAAGCAACAGCTGGGGTGTGTGGAGAGCTCCCTCCATCCTGGGACCCTTGAACCTAACATCATGTGTAATTTTCACAAAGACCACCAGGTGGATGCCATTGTCTCCTTGCTTTACAGGGGGGGAGGCAGGGGCAGGGGGGGAGCTGAACACCTGCTGAGAGCCGAGGGGAGACTGGACCCACTGAGGGTCTCCACCAACCCGCAGACAGAGGCTGATGGACAAGAGCCAGCGAGTGGAAGCAGCCCCAGGGCCGGCCAACTGCAGACTGGTACAACATGGTTCATCCAGGCAGCCTAGGGCCCCTGGCGATGTGCGCTGCAACCCAGGTGAGCCGGGAATCCTGGGCTCTGTGACCGAGGCCAGATGCAAAGGGACCAAACTGCAGGATTCATGTCTATGCATCGTCTAGAATAGGCAAATTCCTTGGAACAGAAAGCAGTTTAGTGGTTGCCTAGGTGGAGAGAACAGGGACAAATGTTTATCTTCCCGAGGATCGTTCTGGGTGATGGAAATGCTCCAATTTTTTTTTTTTTTAACTTTTAGAACATTGTGATTGTGAATCAAATATAGAACATTTGATTGCAATGATGGTTGCACGATTCTGCAAAGATGCTAAAAGCATCCATCTCATCGTACACTTAAAATGGGTGAATATTATAGGATGTAAATGATATCTCAATAAAGCTGTTTGAAAAACAAACGGAAATTCACTCGCCCTACATCAACCTACCCAGACCACCCCATTCACAATCTCCTAGATGCAGCCAGAAACTATGAAGAGCCATTGTCGGCTTGGTTTGGCAGAGGTGGGGTTCAGAGAGTGAAGGAAGGAACAGACAGAAAGGAGAGGAGAGAGACCATGCAGCCCTCAGTGGGCTGCACCAGGGACACTGGACTTTACTTCCAGGGATCAGAGGAGCGAGGGAAGAGTTCCAAGCAGCACAGAGGTAAGATCACGGTCATGCTAAAACATATTTCTCTGGCTTCAGAGGATGGAAGCAAAGTGGTGGAGATCAGGACAGGCCAAGCAGCAGCTGGAAGAGCCTCCTGCCCCAGAGATAGATGCACTTTGGGACAGAGAGTTGGTGGCGATGGAGGGAGGGAATGGGACTAGGAGGTGTGGCCATGCCAGCTGATTTGTTGGGTGGAGAGAGGAAGCAGGCTGCACAGAGGAGGACCCCAGGAGGACCCCAGGTGATTAGCTGGGACAAAGGGGTCACAACATCTGCTAAAATGGCATCTGGAGGGAAACGTATGTGCTGGGCAAGATCACTGTGCCATGGAAAAGATCATCCTATACCCACCCACACACAAAAAAATCAAACCTGGACATCCTTTGGGGAAAGAAAAATAGGAAAGATAGCGGGAAGGTATCCTTGACTAGAAGAAGGGTCTACATCTGCTTTATTAGGAAGAGGACATTTCCTTTCTTGAAACACATGGTCAGGGACCAAGAAAAGAAGGTGGCAGGGTAAAGGAAAAGAAGAGAAAAATGAAATTCTCCAAAGCTCAGAAGTTTCCAGAAGGGATCAGGCTCTAGGTAAGGAAGAAATGTCAAACTCCTTCCCACTTGCTCTGTGAGGACAGTGGAGATTAATCCTGAGCTCTTGGGTGCAAACTCGGACTGTTCTGCTCTCTTAGCGATTTGCACTTCAGAACTGTGCACGCCCTCTGGCTGAGGAGCCCTGCAGCTGCCTTTGGGTTCTTTCCCCTTTCCTTAGGTGGATTTTTTTCCACCTTTATCCATCAGGGAAGTCTATCAAGAAGAGCTGGCTTTGGCAGCGGGAAGGCTGTGCTGGCTGATGGCGATCTCCTTTACTGCTGACCTGTCAGGCACACTCCTGGTTTCCTGGAATGGGCACCCTTGTGTGGAAACAGGACCACCCCTGCTAGACGATCGAATCAGACAGCCCACCTAATGATCCTGCTCCAGTGCCTGGTGCCCTAGGCAGGCTCTCTATAGCAGGTCATGATGGTCCCCAGCACCCTCCAAGGCACAGTCTGCCACTGTTTCCTGGGTGCTATTGGCACGAGGGGCTCCCTGGAGCATTAGGCAGAGCTACCTCTCACACTGCAGTAAATGGACCTACTGAACTGACCTGCCACCTTTTGAGAACTAAGGGATCCTATAGGAAGGGTCACTGACCTACCCATATTTTGAGAACCTTGAATGTCAGGCAAGGGGTTTCAAGTGCGGCTTCCCACTGCTTGGGAAACATAAATCAAGCCCCACCTTCCTCCACTTGTCTTGGTTGGTCGGGGGCTGGATTTCGGCAGCATGGTTTTTGAAGGCATTCCAGGAGATTCTACTGTGCAGCCGAATTGGGACGCCATTAAAAAGGAGGGAAACCGGACATCTGTGTCCTCTGCCCAGGATGCTGTTCCCATGTCTGACGCTTACCTGATTCTGGTGGGTTTTGAGGTGGGGGGGATCTCAGTCTGGGTGACCTGTAACCACCTGCTCTCAACCCCTCTGCAGGAAGATCTTGGGAAGTCATTGGACACCTTGGCTGTCCTTTAATTCTTCCCGTCGATATAGGTAAGGGGCAGGCAAACCAAGCTTGCCTTAAGGATGACTGGGCAGGTCCAAGGAAAGCTCTCAATGCCTGAGTGACACGGCCATCACATGGAACCTCTACCCCATCCTTACCACTGATGCATTCCACCACCATCATCCCTCTACCCTCAAAAGCAACCCTCGGATACCCAGGCTAGTGTTCCTGTGCCCTCTTGCTAAAGCAGCCGGTGAGGACACCCTTCCACCAGGGTTCTCAGGGGGAGGCTGCTCTGCTAGCAGAAGGGACAGTGTCCAGGCCCCCTCCCTAACTCTGGTTCCATGAGAGTAGGGTGTGGCCTGATCGGGCATGTTTTAGGGATCCTTCCTCTAGAATGCCCCCGGATTTGGGAATTCTGTCCTGTTAAGTGAGTGCCTATGTTAAAAATCATAAGGGAGTGGGGCGCTCCTGGGTCATCAAGGACCAGGACCTCTCCCAGATTAAAGACCATCCAGTGCCAGGAACAGAACCAAGGGATCCTGTAGGAAGGGTCGCTGGGGTGCAGCACGCGGCTTTCTTTCCCATTCTGATTTACTTCCCTCGACCCTAAATGACACACGGCCCTTGGTCTGCCCTGGGCCTTCCTGGACCTGCCACTGGCCTGGGCTAACCACGTCCTCTTCCTTGCCTTGCTCAACCTCTTCTGGCCACCGGACATCAGTGAAGCACCACTCCTTGACTTCTCTGGAACCTTCCTCGCCTGCTCTTCCAGAGGCAGTGGCACAGCCAGGCAAGGCAGGTTATTTGGGGTGCCTTGCTGGGGGTGAGAATGGTGGGCAGAGGGAGGAGGGCTCTGAGGGAAAGGCAATTTATGGTGTCTGTGGGTAGCTGGCTCCCCCACCCCCCAGCACATTTCTAATTTTATTTTGCTGCATTTATATTAGGAAATGCTGCAAGTACCTCGTGCTAAGGGCGGGGGTGAACCAGAGGAGGATGTCAGGCTGGTGAGCCTAGAGACAAGCCTGGTGAGTGTCCACCCGGCACAGCGGCTGAAGGGATCCCAGGCTGGGATTAGGATGACAGGCTCTCGCTCATTTTCCCCTGGAGATGCCAGGAGTTACCCTGGCTGACCGTGTGGCTCTGGGTTTCAACAGCATTCTCTGTGCTCCTGATTCAAGATTCCAGGGCTACTTTTCACAGGGAAGATGCTTCTTGGAGCTTTTAGTATTTCCTGTACTTAATAATGGAGTCCTGAAACCCAGAATGTGTGTTCCCATGCCAGCTACCAGCCCAGTGGTTACAAGCCTAGATTTGGAGACCACACAGTCCCACTTCTTTTTACGTCAGGGAGAGCTAAGGGGTGCAACACTGGGTTTTGGTGTGCTTCTCAGTGTACAGAAACATACACTATGGGAAGCAATCACTACGGTCACATTAACATACGCATCATCTTACATAATCACTTTCGGTCTTTCCTTTTAATCTTTTTTGGGGGCAAGAGTACCTACCTACAATCTACTCTTTTGCCGAACTGCTATGAACTGTAGTCCTCACCTTGCACATTACACCTCTAGACCTAGTCACACAAACCGACGTTTTATCCTGTGTGACTCTGGACACAGCACCCACCCTCCTTGTATACACTCTCAGAATGAGAACTGACCTGAAAATGCTGTAAATCAGAAAAGATGTGGAACAATCTTAGCCATGTGCCCAACACCCGCTAAGAGAAAACAGAATAGCAACTGCCACCAGCATCAGCATGGGGCACTCGCATCATTACGATGGCCAGTCTTACGTGCCAGTCTTATCAGGCTACAGCCCCCCATTATTCTGTCAGATGCAAATTTAGGAGTAGCTGGGGGGATAGACTTGCAGATGTGATTGACTTCTACACTTAGTTGTCTTTAAGTGCAGGAGGGTGCGCTGGGAAAGTTTGGTGGCCTGTCCCCTTTGGTAAAAGGCTTGAGGAGCAGAGCAGAGGCTTCCCTGAGGAAGAGGAGCGTGGTCCACACTGTCAGCCCCTACCGTGAGCCACTCCTAAAGCCTGGCCCCATGGGTCTCAGACCTGCTTAGCTGGCCCCACGAGCATGTAACAAATTCCTGGCAATAAACATCCTAATGTATACGAACATCCTGCTGGATTTGTTTCCTGGGCAGAACCCTGATTGGCAGGATCTCCTCATCACCATTCCATCACTCCTGTTGAATATGGGCATCTGCCAGGTGAGAATGGAAGCAAGGCACACATCTCAAGGACTCACTTCGATGGATTTTCTTGCCTTGAGAAGCTGCCCAGAGCTGTGCCACCCCTGTTTTGAACTCTGCAGAGGCACAGGAGGACGGTGACACCTGCTGTCACTCTGCCTGTCCTCCTGCGGCTCTTCAGTACGCCCTGCAGTCACACGTGTGGTGGGGCTTCCGCGACCTGACAGCAGGCCCGCCATGTCAGTGTCCCTGGAGAAACTCTATGCCTTTCCTCCAGGAGGCATTCTTCACTCAGCATCTGGCTAAATCCCAACCATGGACCTACTGGGTCACCATCAGAGGAACCATGTAACCAGCTGGGAAGCAGGTGGGGTCCTCAAGCACAGGCCTGCGATAGGAAGATTCTACTGGAAAGCTACATGTGACGAGGACTTGATGACCAGAGGGTGGAGTGACAGGAGCTGCAGATGGGAAGAGCTTCAGGGTTCTGACCAGGCAGGGCTTCTTGGCCACGGCCAGGGGCCTATGCTGCAGGTTCAGAAAGGGTGCGGAAGGAAGGACATCCCTGGGGGATGACTCCGCATGGCTTCCCCATTCCCTGTGAATCCTTCCTCGGCAGTCTTGATGACGGGCTCCACGGGAACAGCTGTGTTTTCATTTCCTGGGGCTGGCCTTGCACATTTCCCATGGAAACACAGTTAGGGTGCAGTGGTGTGTTAGTTTGCCAGGCTGCCAGAATGAAGTTATCAGAGACTGGAATGCCTAAATAACAGACATTGATTTTCCCACAGTTCTGGGGACTGCAAGGCTGAGATCAAGGGGTCTGCAGAGTTGGTGTCTTCTGAAGCCTCTCTCTTTGGCCTGCAGGTGCCATCCTGTCCCTGGGTCTCCTCCTGGCCCTCCCTCTGTGTGTGTCTTCATCTCCACTTTGCATCAACACACTGGTACTATTGAACGAAGGCCCACCCTAGTGACCTCACTGTGACTTCATCATCTCTTAGAGGGTGTTATCTTCAAATGGAGTCACATTGTAGGACCCTGGAGGTTAGGCATGTGAATTCTGAAGGAACATAACTAAGCCTATGATAGATGGTGAGCTAATTAGTTACAGTTTCATACATAATCCCAATAAGATCCCTGTCTCCCCAAGCCAAACTCTAGGGATAGACAGACATCAGTCTCCAGATGTTCACAGCCACGTGGCCTCTCTTGCTCATGCATTGCAGACTGGTGGCACCCAGGCTGTAGCTCACTGGAGACCATGGCAGGTAGCAAGTCCAGCAGGTGAAGAGGAAAGTAAACTCCACTTACAAGAGCCCCAACCCTGGGACAGAGGAGAGCACAGCCCCCTGGAGGTGACAGCCGTGTCTCCTCTCCAGCTCTCTTCCCAGAATAAAAGTACGATCCTCTCTGGCCACAGAGAGTGGCAGGCTGCACTCTACCCATGCAGATTCCAGTACAAAGCCACTGAAACTGGATCCCACAGGCAAACTCACCCTGCAGGGACTGGAGGCAACTGCCACACTGAGAGCCCCAGGTAGCCACTCATTTGCCGGATTCTGTTAAAAATAAGGAGACCTTTCTTTACCTCCACCCACGTCTAGGCTGAACTCAGCACTGGGTGCTGATTCACTCTAAGACTTTACATTGAGAGCTTTGCACTTTCTAGTATCATCCCAAGAACTCATCTGGCTCCACGTCAGAATGGCCCCATTTCTATTTTATGACATTTTGTAATGGGATCAGTAATTAACCCATCAGCCCACCACCCAGGCTATATTCCCTGAATCATCTGTTATGCACAAAGAGGGTGTGAAGGGCTAGTCTGGGGACTGTTTAATTTGGTTTTCATAAAGTTTCTGCCTGGGTTATTTTGTGCTCTTGAGTTCTTCTCTTAGTTGAACCTAATGGATGGAGAAATAAAGATTCTTGGAAGGGACAGGGGTGAAATAATGAGAAGCAGGTTCCGTCTGATCAGAAGCACGCGTGGCTGGTCAACCTGAAGCTGGCAGGCTGAGGGGCCCAAACGCAGGCAGAGAAACCGCCATAAAACCAGGTTGATGGCGCAGTATACATGGAAATGGGCAGCTCTGGACGACTCTGAGGTAATGAAGATGCTATAAAAGAAAACTCAGTGTACACCTCTTGCTGATCAGGTAAGAAATGCCATTAAGATGGATGGGGTTATTTGAAGACTCTGCGACCAGCCCTACAAAGCACCTACCCATCTGTCTGGTATTTCCATAAAGCCCTTGAAGTTGCCAGGATGAAGCATGAGATTACGATGAGCTGCAGAGGGCTAAATTGGCTGCAAAAGGCCAGGGAGCCCTGTGCACCGTAAGTGGTGCTAACATTCAGAGTAGGATCGGGCCAGGGCGGCAGGAAGACATGGGCCAGTGTTGCAAGTAAAGATGATTTCTCTAGCCTCCCCATTATTTTTTTTCCTGATAAGGAGAGCATTGTTGGATTGTTTATAAATCCCAACCTAAAAATTCAAAGAATGTCCTTGTGTTCTAAAATGCTTCTGTGCTAAAATGCCCCTTTCAAATTCTTCCATGACATATTTCGTCTTGGCCAGGGACTGAGTATTCGGTGACGGGAAATCTCATAGTAAATGTTGTGGGCATGTGTTTGTCACTCTGTAAATCCTCACTCTGTGCTTGACAGGAATCCAAGATCACCTTTTAAAGCTAATCTAGCTGAGGGATAAGACGGCGTTCTTAGCACTTCAACTCCAGCACAATATGACTGGCAATAAAATCAGCCTTAGCCATCGTGATTGGCAGAGGGTTATGGGATTGCAGGCAACTCACTTTTGAGAGCTTCTGAGTTTGCTTCTTACAAAAATAGACCTATAAGTAAATATGTTAAGCACTAAAAATGCATGGAGTTACTTCTAAAGGCTCCATGAGGCTTGTTAGGCAAGGTGAAGTCCAACACTACACAGCACCCAACCTCAAAGCCCCTGCCTGCTCCCCATCCTTAGCCACGTCCAAGCTGTGCAGACACCAAGTGCTGGGATGTTCCTCTCTGGTGAACCCACTTGATCCACTTTGTCTCCCTAGCAAGACAATCAGTCCACTCCTACTGCCTTACTCTCATGATAAGTATTACTCTGCAGAGGGGCTTATTTTTCTAAATTAGCCTGAGTTAAGCACTTACCTACACTGGCTAAGCATTTTATTGAGTTACTAATACTGGTTTACCTAAGACCAGCCAATCTACTGTCATCCCGGTGGCCAACCGTACCTGTACTCCACAAACCCCTGCCCCAGACTACACAAGCTGCTGGGCAAAGCCCATGAGAGGGCAGTGGTCCTATGTACCCCACCAAGCACACATAGCAGGGAGCACTAATGACTGCCTTGTCACGGGTGAGCAAGTGGGACAAGGTTGCTACTCAGTAATCACCACGTATAGTTCCCTCCATGGTGAGATGCCAGCTCACCTCCTAGAGGTTAATCACGAGGGTCCTTGTATGCACTTTTGCCCTTTAAAAAGAAGTGGGCTCCTCTTCCTTTGCTTTAATATGCCCACCAGAAAAGGCTGCAGCAGCATAACCAAGAATATTCTAAGGCTAGAAAAGGTCGGGAAGGCATGCAGACCAGTTTTAGAGCCGCGTCTCACTGTCAGCACAGAAACAGAAAGAGGGAGGCAGGAACCTGCCATGGAAGGTCCCCATTTCTTTCCTTATGCTTCACTTCCTTGGAATTCTTCCAAAGGCTCACCTAGTTGAGACTCATCTTGTTTTTCTCTCCATCTCTCAGGCTCTACCTTAACATCACTGAAGAGGGGTCAGTGGGAGAAAAGAGATAGGGGGCATTTCAGTCAGCCATGACCAAAAGATCGACAAGAATAATGTAGCAGAGAAAAAGTTTATTTGGGACTCATGGTTTTAGAGGTTCAGTCCATAGATGGCCAATTCCACTGCTCTGGGCCCAAGGTGAGTCAGAACATCAAGGTGGAGGGTGTGGAAGAGGAAAGAAGCTCAGGACATGGCAACCAGGAAGCAGAGAGAGCGAGAGAGAGTGAGAGAGCAAGAGCGAGAGCGAGAGCGAGAGAGAGAGAGAGAGAGAGAGATCCTCACCAGGGTGAAAATATGTACCCCAAAGATGCACCTGCAATGACCACCTCCTCCAGCTGCACACCACCTGTTACCACCCACCTAATCCATTCATGTGGATTAATATGCTGATTAGGTTAGGGCTCTCATCACACAATCATTTCACCTCTGAATGTTGGAGTGTTGTCTCACACATGAGCTCTTAAACCTATCTAAACCATAACGGGGGAAACTGAAGATTCCACTGTAGTTTCCATACCCACAGGCAGACACCAGGTCTAAGTGCAGACGAGGCTCCAGGGTTGGGAGTCCCATGAAGCTGCGGTTACGCAGGATGAGTGAGATCTGAGCTCTGCCGTGTGGCCCTCTACCTACTGTTAACAATGCTGTGCTGAAGACTTAAATATTTAAGAGGACAGATTTCATGTTAAGTGTCTTACCATAATAAAATAAAATTTTAAACAAATGAAGGGAAGGAGGGAAGATAAATGAAGCTCTTCACTGAGCCGACAGCATTGTGGCTTCAGTATACCAGACCACGTCACCCATGGTACCATGTTGGCCCGCTACCAACACAGACCTGAGTAAAATCCATGCTCAGTAGGGCAGCGGAAGCCCTCCAGGCACAGTGCCCAGCCCCTGACCCCATAGCTCTTTCCGTCCACGTGATGCCCTCAGCCACCTTTCATAATTCCTGGACATTATCATGACACTTTGAGAATTTGGAGAAGGGAGAAGAGAGGAGACAGAAAAGACAAGAAGAGAGAGAAGGCAGGAGAAGGGTAGATGAGAGGAGGGGAGAAGATGAGGGGGAAAGAGGTTATAGGGAGAAAAGGAGAGGAAGAGAGGGGATAAAGTGGGAAGAGTGAAGTGAAGGGAAGAGGAAGGGGCGAGGGAAGGCTAGCTGTCAGAATACAAGGGGGAAAAAAGCCCAAGGGAATAGTCGCCCATGTCTGACAAGCCTGAGAAACTTCTGGAAACAGGGACGTTAATGCTGGATTTTGATGTGTCTGCAGCACTGTGGACCCTGCATTGCCGCGGGCCTCAATATGGAAATTCATTGCACACAATACCCTAGGGTGATCCTGCATGCTTGAGGCGAGCCTGAGAAGGGGGCAAATGATCCAAGGTGGGAGGACGTGGATCACTAAAGATGGACACTTGGAATGAACAGCATCTCTAGCAACGTGATCAACCCCCAGGTGCATGCAGACACTCAAGGAGGGCTCTGAGCTTCCCAAAGCCCAAGGACGAAGGTTGCAGCCAGTTCAAATATAGAAAGCTGGAAAAGTTAGGGCACCTTGGCTGCAGATCTAAATGTTAGTTAAAGATTGTGACAATCTTAAAATATAGCGTGTGAGTGATGTTTGAGAACACAGCACAGCTTGTGCAGCCCTATGCAAAACAGATGCAAATCATATGTAAATGTACACGTGTCCTCCCTGGCTAGTTCTGACTCAGGCCCCTTCTGAGGATGAGATCTATGGACACACTTAGAGCTCTGGATGGCGCGATGCTCCCGGGAGGCAGAAGACCGCCTTCGCTGGGTTACCAGGAGCTTTGCAGGGAACCTCTAACTACTGATGTTTGCAAAAGGCACCAAGGAAGTGGGAAAGGCCATTGGTACATAAGAGGGTGGAATGGACTCACAGATGAAATGACCTGCTCTCAGCTGGGACAGGATGCACAGCCCACTGGTTTTTCCCACACCTTTTATTCTGATAACACACACACACCACAACATCTCCAATCTTAACCATGTTGAGGTGCAGAATTCAAATGGCATCAAGCACATTCCCACTGTTGTGCAGCGGTCATTGTCATCCATGTCCAGCACTCTCTTCCTCTTCCAAAACTCCACTCCCATTGGCCAAGAACTCTGCTCTCCCCAGCCCCTGGCACCCCACAGTCTACTCTTGGTCTCTAAGATTTTTCTGTACTAAGAACTTGATGTAAATGGAATGATACAGCATTTGTCTCTTTGTAACTGACTTATTTCATTTAGCCTGAAACTATCAAGGTCCATCCGTGGCATAAAGTAGCAGAATTTCCTTTTCTTTTAAGGTTGAATAGTATTTCATTGTGTCTATGTGTGTATATTGTGTATATACATATACATATATATATGCTATATATACATATATGATATTTATACATTGTGTACATATACATATGTATTGCACTTTGCTTATTCATCCATCAACAGTTGGCACTTGGATTAGTTTCATATTAGCTATTAGGAATAATGCTGCCAGGAACATGGATATAAAAATGTTTCCTTGAGACTCTGTTTCAGTTATTTTGAGTATCTATCAGAAGCGGAATTGCTGGGTCAAGTGTTAATCCTTTTTTTAATTATTAGAGGAACGACCATATTGTTTTCCATGACAGCAGCACCATTTTGCATTTCTTCCAACAAGGGTCCCAATTGCCCCACATTTTGCCAACACTTGTTATTTTCTGTTTTCTTTTCTTTTCTTTCTTTCTTTTTTTTTTTTTTTTTTTAATATAGTCACCCTAGTGGATATGGGGTAATTCTGATCCACATTTCCCTAATGATTGGTGGTGAGGGACATCTCCTGTGTTACTGAAGACCTGTGTTTCCAAGTGCCTTAACTGATCTGGAATCAGCTCCTTCCATCTTGCTGCTGTTGTCCAAACCCCGTGTTGGTTTTTGCACACGATGAAGTGGCTCTAGGGGAAAGTCTGAGAGGTTCTTCCGTCCATGCTACGTTCAAGCTCATCTTCCTCACGGGCTGTTTAGGGTTGAATTGCATCCCAAACTCATGCAAAGGCTGTTAGCAGGGTCCATCCTTACCCAGAGCCTGCAGTAACCACCAGAGTCATCTTCCTGATGCCATGCTTGCCACCCCTCTCTACCAGGCAGCAAAGGTGTGCTCTGTAAATAAAAAGTAGATCAGGGTATTCGCATGTCTACCCAAGCTAAGGCCCTCCTGCCTCAACAGGATCAAATTGCCATTTCTCAGATGGTCAGGGACACCAATGCTGGTCTCTCCCGCTGTTCTGATCTCCCCTGCTGCTGTCTCCAGGTTCTTCGCCGTCTGGCCACGGGCTTCCTGTGGTTCTCAGCTGTGCCGTGCTGGCTCTGCTGGCCTTCAGCATCCCTCACCTTGGACTGTTCCTCCAATATTCCTGACCCCACACCTGGCCCCTCTAGCCTCTCAGGCCCCAGTGGGGTCTCTCCCTTCATGCCGTCCCCCTCTCACATCTTCCTGGGTTACTGTCTGCAGAACAGCTTTTGCTTCCCCAAGTTATTTTGCATTTGTACGGGTGGAGCATCCCTGATAGGAAAATCCCCAATGCTCCAAATTCCAAAGCATTTCTGAGCATAGACGTGATGCCGTAAGTGGAAAATTCCACACCTGGCTTCCTGTAACAGGCTGCACTCAAAACGGAGGCTATAAAAATAATAAAGCTATTGTACAAAATTGCCCTCAGGCTGTGTAAGGGTGTAGAAGAAACATAAATGAACTTCATGTTTAGATTTGGGTCCTATCCCCCAGCTCTCTCACATGCCCACAAATGTCCCAAAATCAGAAAAAAGAAAAATCTGAAACCTGAAATACTTCTAGTCTCAAGCACATCAGATAATGGCTCTTCAACCTACACTTTCACCTGGATCTCATAAAATTGGGTTTGGTTGCTATTTAGAGATTCCAAAAATAACCATGGCTTAAACAAAATGTAGGTTTATTTTTCTCTCCCATAGAAGTTCAGAGGTAGGCCCTCCATCCTAAACCTTCCTGTCCCTTACGCTAAGGACCTACATTCTACTGTCAAAGTTGCCTCAAAGTCACTTAATTTCATGTACAAGGGGAGAGAGAGGGAGAAAGGGCCCATGGACCTTTGCATAGCTAGGTCCTATTAAAGGAATCCTATTAAAGGAATTATTATTCCTATTATTTAATTATTCCTATTAAAGGAATCTTCCAAAAAATGCATCTAGTAATGTTCACTACCATCTTTTTGGTGATCCCTCTCTGCTAAAAAAGTCGGGGACACAGCGTTAAAGTCCTTTAGTTTGGGCATATTCACTATGACTAATGAACCTCTGGCCAAGGGAGAAGTGGTGGATGGCGATGGGGCAGGCAGCTGGCCGTCTGTGCCACCGTTCCTTCCTGAGTGCTCTCTTGGCTCAGAGCATGTGAGCTGGTGCAGCGAGGTGCTGCCCGTGGTCTCTAGCGGCTGCGACATCCCCGGTGCCCCCTGATGGTGCAAACAGGTGCAACGAGCGCTTGCTGGATGAGGATGAAGCACAGTTCTGATGGTTTTCCAAGATGGCATCTAAGATGGCACATGCACTCTTTCTGTCTCACTCAGATCCTTCCGTGAGACAGACCGGCTCAGCCATCTCGCACCTGTCCACCTGCCTACTCCACTCCCGGGAGAACCCATCTGCTTTGAATCTGAGAAGTGTGTGCCATTCTTACCATCGACCAGGAGAATCCGCTTCCATTCCAAAAATCACCGCCACCTCGAGGGTCCCATGATGTGAAGGTGAAGATCCAGTTTGGAGCCAGAATTATTCCAACCAGTTTCAAGTCGCTATGTGTTCATGTCCCAGAAAAGAAAAGTGAGGCACTGTCTGGCTTGGATTTTTCTCCAGAATTTCCCAGAAGCATGGCTCTGTTACTTCAGCTCTCTACATTCTGTGCACCTTGGAGAACAGGCCATGGCAGGAGCTGTCCTACACTTTCTGTCTAATTTCCTCCCAACCCCACTGGAGGGACCAATGGGTGCTGCAGGTGTGGAAGGGTGGCCCTCTCTCCAAGTGAGTGTGTGCAGGTGATTGACTGAGAACTTCCAAACCACTAGGCATCTGCTGCGGGGGATGCACAGACTTCCATTTCCAAAGATGTTTTAAAGTGCATGATTCAGGGCCCATCTCGAAAACATTCCCCATCTATTACTTTTTCACCGATTACCATTCGATTTTTTAAATGATAAAACAGGGAAACCTTTAAACACTCAGCGAATCCTGAATTATTAAACATAAAAGGGCACTTTGGTGTATTTATTATCACACTGAAGGAAATTTTGTCTGGTTTAAGCTCTTTAAAATGTCCCCCTCTATTCTGAAGTGGAGTTAAAAATGCAATGCCGTAAAATTCCATCCATTTCCCATTTTCTCATCATCAGTTTCTGACATTACGAGCTGTCTCCCTCCCAGGCTGCACTTCCGTGGGTGGGGGGAGGCTGGTCACATGGTGCTGGTGGTCCGACTTCACTGGCCCCTGGGAACTGAGGCTGGGTCCCGATGCTGGGAGCTGGCTCCTTTAATGTCGTCTGAGCAGACACCACTTCTCTGAACATCCATTTCCGAGGGTCTTCCTGCAAGCACACTTCCTGCAGAGCAAACTGTGCTTTGCGGCAAACTCATTTCCTTGGAACAAACGCTGAGTATTTTCTTTTCTTTCTTTTTTTGCTTTTGCTTTTGTTTTTCATGGAAATGAATTTCACATAACATAAAATAAGCCATTTTGATGTGCAACATGGAGTGGCATTTGGCATAGTCACAGTGTTGGATAACAACCACCTCTATCCAGTTTGAAAACATTTTTATCACCCCCCCAGAGAAACACCCAGAGCCATTAATCAGCTACTCCCCCTCCCCGTCCTCAGGGGACCACCATTCTGCCTTCTGTGTCTGTGGATTTGCTGATCCAGGATATTCACAATAAACAGAATCACATAACATGTGACCGTTTGTGACGGGCATCTTTCACTGAGCATCCTGTCTTCAAAGGCTCAGCCATGTTGTGGCATACATGAGTTCCCCATTCCTGTGCCTGGCTAAATAATACTCCACCATGCAGATGGACCAATGTCCTCTGTTGATGGGCATTTGTGTTGCTTCTACCTTGTGTTGGGCATGAGCAGTGCTGCTATGAACATTTGTGTGAGTTTTTATTAGAGGACCTACTTTTAATTCTCTTGGGTATCAACCTAGGAGTGGAACTACTGGACCACATGGTAATTCTGTATTTCACTTTTTGAGGAACTGTCAGGCTGTTTTCCAGAGTCCCATGTTTTCAACATGCTATCCAGGGCTTCATTTAAGCTCAGCATCCAAAAAACATTATTCCAGAAAAAAAGAGAGAGAGAGATGCTGGAATTCTCTTGAGCAGGACTGCAACCTAATGGCGAGCTCAGCCTTTGCCTGCTTCTGCCATGATGCATGGAGCAGAGGCTCACAGCCATCTCTCTCCTTAATCTGTTGCTTCATCCCAAAGGAAAACAGGTGTGAAGGAGGCTTAGAGAAGCCCTGCCTTTACCTCCTAAGGGAGAAGAGCAGAATGGAGGTGGAGTGGAGGGAGGAGGGACAGTGGGAGAGAAGGAAAAGGAATGACACCACATCCAGGTATCTGGTGATGGTGGCCGTGGGGTGGCCACGCCATGCACCTTTGAGATGGGCTCTTTTATGTTCCCCTTGCGATTACCCAGAGCTGCACGGAGACAAGATCACTGCTGTGTGCATTTCAGATAACCACTTCCCTCCCTGCACACCATTAGAACTATAGTTAGCTGTGCATATTTATCTTCGGCTCAGCATTCCACCTCCCTCTCTCTGCAAAGGCTGTCCTCTTTGCCCAAAACACCCTTCCATGGGAAAATGCCTGCCCATCCTCGCAAACATGCCTCCTCTTTCCTCAAACCTCCCGAGACGCCCTTGTCAGCAGCGCTCTTGCCCACGTACACACCTGCCTCCACGCTTACCTGCAGTCACACACAGATGCTGCCTCTTCCCTAAGCGTGTGCTCTTTGAAGACAGACACCCTGCTTTCCTCTTAAAAAATGGAGATAAGACTTGCTGCTCAGCCTTGTTGTTGGAACACTGAAAGAGCCTGTTGTGCCGCCCTGGGCTTTGCTGATACTTCATAAATGTTTGCAGAACCACTGGACCTGTGGGGAGCTGTGCTATCAGTGTGCACAATGGTCTGCTACTTCCCGATTTTGCACTGCTAAGCAAATCGCTGGAAAATGGGCCAGAGAGAAGGGAGATGGAGGGAGGTGGGAAAAGTTGGAGGAGAGATCCTGGGGAAGGCTTCAGGATGGCAGGGAGAGCGAACATCTCATGGGCAGCACCAAGATCATGGCGACACAGCACTCAGGATGCAGAGCTGTCACGGCCACTGTGCTCATCACTGTTCTGACTCTGAGACATGCCCATTGAGCTTCAGAATGACCAGGCCAGATCTGCTCCTTGGATTTCTTTGGAAAAACAGAAGACAGAGGAGGAGGAAGAGAAAGGAGAGGGAAAATGAAACAAGACAAAGGCATCCATGAGTGCCAACGTTGCCTCTGGAGGCAAACAACCCTCATGTGTTCTAGATGCCAAGAGAGTAGAAGAAACTGCTTATGCTGCTACCAACAGCAGAGATTAAAGGGAAAGTCGTGTCCTGTCCCTTAAGCCATGATCAGTGATCCGTTATAAGAGCAGCAAGCCGGGTGCCTATTTCTGGGTGCTCACCAAGTCATTCTGACTTGTGCTGTTGTGCCGGGCAACCTGTCCTGCCTGCCCAGGACCAGCTGCTGTCCACCTGCCACAGCCTATGCAATAACAGCAACAGTTCCCCGCCATGCATTTGAGGAGCCCGATGCTGCCAGCCTGGGAGATGACAAGTGATGTCAAAGGACAGGACTCAGCGGAGACCTTCTTCCATGCCACCTGACATACAGGGTCCTGAGAAGGCCAGTCCAGCAGCCCAGCGACACGCGTGCACACGCTCAAGGCCAGACTCGCAAGACACTCAACCAGATGCACCAAACAGTGAGGGTCACAGAGACTGGTGACTTCCTAGTCAAGTTCAGAATACATTAATTTTAAAAGTTTTTGTTACATAATTACCAGAACAATAAAGAGCAAGCTGAGGATAAAGGAACCTCACCAATCCCA
The DNA here is from genome assembly GCA_020662805.1 of Glaucomys volans. NCBI lineage: Eukaryota > Metazoa > Chordata > Mammalia > Rodentia > Sciuridae > Glaucomys > Glaucomys volans. The sequence goes on from JAJEJO010004625.1 coordinate 146,334, forward strand.
ATAGGACTTTAACATTGAAAATGTTATTCTGTTGTCTTGGATTGTTCTGCTCTCTGCATGCAGTGAAATGACTTGTCTCTAGCAAAGGAGTAAGAAAAGAACAAATTCAAAAGTGGGGCAGCACACAAACATGATGAGCATCTCAGGCGATGGATATACCAGTTACCACAACCTGATCTTTATGCACTGAGCACACGGAGGAAATGTCACTCTGCACCCCGTAAATATTTACAAGTACCACATGTTGATTAAAAACAAATGCATCGTAGAAAAAGATGGTTGCAGGCTGTGTAGTTGGGTAATGGACACCTGCTTAGCCATTTGAATGGACACTGAAGTCTTTAGCCCCAAGGAGCTAAGGATTCATATCTTTCTGCACTGTTGTTCGTAAGTGGAAGCATAGTATTTTGAAAGGCAACTTTACATCAATATTATAAATAAAAACCATTTATTCCAAATATAAGGTACCATTAGACAAACACCAGGCAATCACGTTATTGACGTTTGCTACCATTACTTGCAGATATGGAACATGCGGCCTCCACTTTACAATGAAAATGGAAGCCATCCAGTGTTGGACAGATGTTTCAGATGCCCACACGCCAAACAAAGCCCCTCTCACTGATGGGAACAGGGAATGGAAAGAGAAGCGAAAGCAGAACAAGTCCTTCCCCAGCAAGTGCTTGGGCGCTATTTCACAGCAGCTCTGTGCAGCACCTAGATCCATAATAATAGCATGGGGCTTAGAGCTTGAGAAAGACTGTTTTTAGCCAATGCTTCAAAAAATGCTACTGACTTTTCAAGTGCCGTTAGAATCTCATTCCAGTGATCTCTCCAAGAAAATTTTAGTCTCTAATTCTCGGCTTCTAGTGGCAAATTTTCACACAATTTTAAGCTACTAAACATGCAGTGACCTCTGCCTGATAGAGTGATGGGCAGAACCAACCTACGGGCTGCCTGCCCATGGCTGCTAGTTCAGAGCAGCCCTGGACCTCCGACTGGCTCTCTGCCCTGTCACACGCAGGTTGTGGACAGCTTTCCATCTCAATCTCCTCATCTGCAAAGCAGAATGCAATGTGTGCCTGCAGTGTGGCCTTAATGGTGGTAACACATGTAAAAGACTGTAGGATTGTCTGGCACTAGAAGACCACACATGCATCCATTGGTATCCCGACTGCCACCTAGGTTGGTTTCCAATTGCTGCTATTACAACTCACCCAAACCAGGATGGCTTCAACAATGCAATTATCATTCCATAGTTCTGGAGCCCAGACCCTGATATGAGTCCCGCTGAGCTGCAATCAGGGTATTGGTGGGGCTGTTACTCTCTTGAGGCTCTGAAAGAATCTGTGCTCTGATCTTCTCCAGATTCTTAAGGCCTCCTGCATTTCTTGGCTCCTGGCTCGCTTCACTGGGAAGAGAGCAACTCGACTCGCAGGCGAGCTGTTCTTAGGAGGCATGCTTCTGATGCCAGCTGTCACCTCCCTCCTTCCAGTCCTAAACATCTATGCAAACATGCTGGCCCCATACAGGAAGTGGTGGATACTCTGTCCATAGTAAGCTGATTAGCAAGCTTAGTTTCTTCTGCAACTTAATTTTCCTCTGCTGTGTAACCTAACATGTCCTCAGAGTTCAGGGATTTGGGGCATGGACAGACTTGGGCATGGTGTGGTCTCAGCTACCACGAAGTCAGACTGGGAGTGTCTCTCCCCACAAAGCAGAGCAGAGGAGATGGCCTGTCTGTTTCCTATGCTCTGAGAGAGAGTGTGAGGCTGTCCAAAGGAGACGTCACAAGTAGGGGACCCTTGGACGTTCCATCTCTCTAGCATGTTTTGTATGTTCCATGCTTTGATTCTATTGCTTAAAAAAAAAAAAATCTTTACTTTGGAAGAATCTCAGATTTACAGAAAAAATCTAAAAATAGTGTAGAGAACACCTGTGTGTCCCACACGGATTCCCCTGATGTTGAACCTTACTCCATCAAATGGCTCTGACCAGACCCAGGAAACGATCATTGGCACCGCGCTGCTAACTAAATAGCAGATTGTACCACGGCTGCATTCGTTTTTCCACTTGCCCCTCTTTCTGGGTCAGCATCCCATCTGAGAACCCAACTTCCCTTGCGTTATTTCTCTTTAGTCTTCTCAGAGCTGATGTTCCAGCTCCTTGGCATTTATTTGAGCTGAAGAGTGCCTGGCCTTCACTTCCCTGCAATGCCCTTTTAGGGGACCTTCCTGGCCTCCACAGGCAGGGCGCTACCAGGATTGTGAAAATCCCCCAGCCCAGCACACCTTCATCCCCAGCCCTCTTACAGGAAACCTCCCCCTGGATATGGTGCTTCCCCCAACTTCAGATTCATGGCAAATCCTCTCATCCTACACCCATGGGATACTAAGAGGCTGAAATGTAAGTGATGTAAACCCAGGAACAGCCGAGACATTGCCAGGACTAGGACTGTGGTCAGCCCATCCTCTCCCGCCTCCTGCTCCCATTCTCCCCCTTTCCCCTGGTTTCGAAAACAGCTCATGGAACTGCACAGAAAGGATACCAATAGATTAAAAACTGTTTCTCTCTAATAAAATGTTAAATGATGTTGAAAATTAATCACCAGGGCCGTTTGTGCTGCCCTCCTCAGAGGGAGATGGCTTGGGAAATTTAATAAATTATTATCACAATGATGTTCCTATTAGAGAATTTGCATTTCATTCCCAAGGCTTGTATTCAGCCTCAAAGTTTCCTGATGATGGTTAATAAAACCAAAAGGACTCTTTAGCCTCCACGGTCAGAGGGCTATGCTTAGAGCCGTCCACTAAAGAACATTCTTTGGGCTTTATAATTATTTCAGCCTCGGCTCTAACCCGCTTTTTTATAATTTTTGTTCTTTAAGACAACCAAAGACAGTATTTAATCGTGAGCACGCTCTCCTGATGGGAACACACACTGTAATGATATGCCTAGCTTAAAAGCAAATCTAATCTACTTGCTTATTAAATTTAAATGTGTTTAAGGCTGATATGGTTTGAAGATGATATGTAAAATACAGCTTCCGTGGTTATAAATGTCAACTCTAAAAATTATATGCAATATAACATAGAAAATAAATGCTGCATCGTCTTTACATTCCACTGTGATCAATTCATTAAACGATGTATTACAAGCCACGAGGACGATTGTACAACAGGAGATGCCATTTGTCACAGTGTATTCTCAAGCACCCAGGAAATGCAGTCGGATTTTTTTTTTGTCAGCAATGGATTATGGTTCTTATTAGAAAGAGGGGAAAAAGCAGCTTTCTGATGTACCATGACCAGAATTGCTTCTCTAATCAAATATTAAAGAGTGAGGAAATCCATTCTTATGACAAAGTTCCGTATTTGAGAAAGATGAGAGGGTGAGAGGGGGTTTTCCTAGGAAGACAGTGCTAACCTCAGAAGGTGAGTATGACAGGAAGAATCTGCCCTGATTTCCTTCTGATCGTTCCATCATGCTCTCATCTCACCACGTGCACACTCTGTGCAGGGTGGTCATCAGGATGCTCCTCAGGGCAAGAGGGTCACAAACTCATTCACGCACCCCTTTCCAAGGATCTTGTTGGAAAGACCAAAGAGAAGACCAGGGACTCATGTTTTAGAAGACAAGTTGCCCCCATGATGCTCTGAAGAGTTAGCAAGTACCCCTGGAGCAGAGCCATGTCTTGCTTAGCATGTGTGTGTGTCTGCATGGATGAGCCCGTTTGGACCCTTAGAACAAATGAGAGGTAACACCCAAGAGAATAGCTACGTACCTCCAGGGCACACCCTGCGTACCAAACTAGAACCACTCATGCCCGGAGGAACAGCACTCTGTTTTGTTGGTTGATGGAGTGGTACTGATTCTGGGTAGCTGACTTTCTGATTTCAGGTGGTACTGACTGCTGGGTTGCTCCACTGTTCTGAACATCTACCTTGAGACAATGTCCTCACTGGTCCCTTCTCACTTGGGCTGGTCCTTCTGTTCCCTTCAGTTAATCTAATGGAGCTCAGATTTTCATGGGTGGGGGGAGACCTAGCTGAGAAGTGAGAATATCTGTTGGGAATTTATTGAAGAGTTGGAAGCATCAATGCTTACAAAGGCTAATGAGAAAATGAGGGCAGAGGCTAGTTGACTCTGGCTGGAAGGATTTTCATTTTAAATTTAATTGTGCTGGGCTCACCAGTTGATCAATGGCTTTCTGTTTCTTGGTGGCCTTCTAAGAAGTCTTGGGATTTTGTCATTACTCAATAGAGAACTCTACATTTGGGCCACTAATTGATGTCCTGCCCAATGGTCTTCCATTTCAATTAGGATAATGATCCATTTTTCTTACATATTTGAGTTGGTTCTATTCCTGTCACAAAGGGGATCAAGATATAGAATTGCCAGCACAGACTTTTCCAGAAGGCTGGAGGAAAGAAATGAAATTGTGTGTAACTCGAGTGTACTCACTGGGAGAGCTGTGCAAGGTTCTCCTGTACTGTCTGTGGTCACGATAGGAACTACTGACCTTGACCTCGCCAGTAATTACAACCTAGGGTCCTTCTCCCAGGGGTGGGCGTATTTATAAAGTAAGAGATAATCATAATAGATAATTATGTTTCACCGAGTAGCTGCTCTTCTTGCTTAGTATGTGTGGCTTTGGGGGTAGTGATTGGGGAACAAGGTATTCCTGGAATTGGGGAAACTGAGTCAGCGTGGGTCTCTATAGCAGGAGCCCTGTGGATACTGTGGATATTGCATTTCCCAGGCTCTCATACTTAAAATCCTATCACTCAATGATACAAAGTCTTAGCTCCCTGCGTCCTGGGGTCTGGACCAGCCCATCAGTGAATGGTTTATCCTGGCTCCACGGGGTGGGTTATCCTTGCTTCACTAGGTGGTTTATCACAGCTTCACTGGGTGGTTTATCTTGGCTTCACTGGATAGTTTTCAAGCTTCCCAGGCTCCAGTTTTGGTCTTCGCAGAGGCAAAGAACGTCCTCCAACCCCAGTGTCAATCTCTGCCTTCTGCTTCCACAATGATTCGTCATGAGGCAAATCTGTATCAGAATCCCCAAGTGCATGGTAGAAAGGTAGACTGCCGCAGAACAAATGCGTCTTGCCGTGGACACATTCATCTCAGGACAGGAGTCCTCATTTGGTGTGATGAGTCACCCCTCGCTGGCTAAGTCTCAGCATGTCCTGCTTCTAATTGCTTAAGGTATAAAATGGCATTCAGGGCTCAGGGGAGACAATCGTGAAAACTGGGAGCACCCGCACATGCACACACACACACATACACACAACAGTGTACGTCCTTCCTGCACCACTTCAGTGAGGGTCTGTATTAGACCTCTGCAATATGCACTTAAAAGCTTCCTCCAGATAGCATTTTGAAGCTAATTGCGATGCAAATTTTAACTCCAGGGTTTTTAATAAAACCCTACTCAGACAATATCAGAGCATTTTAATGCAAGACTTAGAAAGTCAAAGGAAGCATACGAAGATGTAAAGCACTTTGGTAACTTCTGCAGCTATGTAGCCCTGGTCTGTTTCCAGGGACCCTAGCAGAACACCCAGCTGGAAGGCCATGACCTTCCATCACTCACACTGCCTGCCACCTCTGGTGTACCTTCCAGTTAGATGAGACTTCTCTTCTGAATTGGCTGATAATTCAAAATTCTTTGACACAATTACTTAAATATTCTACATATCATGCAGAAAATCTGAAAAATGGGGAAAAACTAAAATTAAACAGAATACTTATAATCCTACTATCTAGAGGTAACTAGGGTGAAAGCACAGACATACAACCTCAAGAGTTTTGCTCTCTGTGAGCTCCTTCTTACAAGGCTGCAATTCTGCCCATACAATTGCAAAATGTACTTTATTTACTTGGCAATACATTGCAAGCATTTTCCAGCATGATTACCATAAATTAGCCAATTCTCTATGTCAGAAATCTAGGTTGTTTCCAATTTTTCACCATTAGGAAAAATGCTGATAAATATTATTTTTCAGTGAGCCATGTTTGTTTCCATAATTTTAAAAGAGCTTTCTCATGGTGCCAAATGATGCGTATACCCCTTTTTAAGACTGTGCACAATTTTAAGTGATTAATAATCTCTCAGAAGGGTTAAGAAAGGACAGATGCACTTTAAAGAACAATAATACTACAATATTTCTATCCTATCCTATCCTATCCTATCCTATGCCACCTGTCATTTTTCTTCTTATGTACAATTTCAGTATTTCAAAATGACTACAGGGTGATATTTTCAAAACAAGTTACCCTGGATCTATGTGAGACCATTGAGTATATTTTAATATAGGCTGATATTTGACAGGACGGGTGGATTCTGGTCAGTGCAGTTAGTTATAATAATGAGAGCAGGGCTTTATATAAGTAATATTTCTCTTTTTTAGATTCATCTCCATATATTTGGAAGCAAGTTTTGTGATATCTGAGAATCTCCTTGGGAGGGGTTGTGCCTACCTATGGAATTATTAAGCCCCAATGGTGAGCGTGTGGTGTTCATTCTATTACATTTTCTGCTTTTCTATATGTCTGATTTTTTTTTTTAAATAACAAAAGAGTTTTTTAAACACTGCCAGAATAGTCATCCCCATTGAGTTGGCAACAGACGAAAGGACACAAGCAGGTCAAGGGTAGGAGATTTGGATCTGCATACAGACACTTGCCCAAGACTAATTGCACCATTTCTATTTTGAATAGACTATCCTTCTGCACAGGGATATGCCGGCTACTAGTAAGCAGCATGAACATCCTAAAGACACTGTGTTACATAGTAGCATTTGTGTGTCCCAGGAGTATCCCAGATCCCTGAACCTGACTCTCTGGTTCCTCTTGACCTCTAAATTGTGCCCAGGAGCCACTGGGTTCAAAGTCTGAGATGAACTTCAAAGAAGGAGAAAGGTCTCGGAAGGTACCAGATCCTCTGTACCTTTGCTCAAGAAGGGATTTGGGTTTTTGTTTTCTAGGGATGAGATGTCACTCTGGCACACCAAGTGCCCGACAGACCCGCTGATAATCAGATTTTAAAATTTAAAAAGGAATTCGATATCCCAACATTCATGCCTATCATTTAGCACTTTCTGTGTTAGAAGGAAAAAATGTGTATTTGAAGATTAACTGCATAAATAGGCCATATCTGAGGGTTAAATTGATTTATGGTTCTGACATAGAAATATCAGCCCAGATGTTTCTCAAGGTGTAGCAAAAGTGGTGAATTTCTTGCAAAATGGTGAATCCCATCTGGCCAAGAATGGGTGGACCCACAAAGATGATCCATATCATCCTGAGGATTATTAGGACACAATATCACCCAGGCATGAGGCCCAGAGAGCTCTGCTCTAGCCTGATCACTTGCAGACAAAAGCACAGAATCCAATGGACCTCCACATAATCTGTCTCTGTCAACTGCATTAAGGAAATTACCTGTCAGAAATCTCATAGCTGAGATTCTGTGATTAAACAAACGTGGAAATGCTCAAGGGTACAGCAGAATCATTAGGGGAAAAAAATTACATGCAAACACCTCCTTCGATGTACTTGCCTTGGAACTAATTCTGTGGTCATAAATATTTGAAATCCGCAAAGAGAGATGTGACACGGAACTTTTCAAGCACCTCCTTTGTAGTCAGGGCCTTGCCAAGAGCTTCCTACAGCACCTCTTCACATCCCATGTGAGGTCAGTTAAATGAGATACGCTGCAGGGATGCACCTCTGGTTACCACACAGCTTCAAATGTGTGACCTGCTCTGAGGCTCCCAGGCCTCATCTCCAGAATGGGGCATTCATATGTCCACCTCCTGTTGGTTTAAAATGCTCCAAAGTGATATTATATAAAGTCTCAAATATATTTTGGTACCCAGTGGGTGGTATAGTGCTAATTATTAAGTATTAATTATGAGTAAGCATCAATATTGTGTTAATTAGTATCATTTATGCACACACCTACAGGTTCAGGATCTTTTGTAAGGTTCTGAGCTGACAGAGACACAGAAATTCAGAACTAAGACGCTCCTGACTCCAACCCATCAACAGTCAAGTTCTACCTGTAGCTCCAGGTTGCTCAAGTTCTTTTTAAATTTGTTTCAGAAGAGCTATCTCTCAAGTACATGTGTTTGTATCTCTCTCTCTCTTGGTACCAGGGATTGAACCCAGGGGTGCTTAACCACAGAGCCACATCCCCAGCCCTTTTTATGTTTCTTAATTTTGAGACAGGATCTTGTTAAATTGCTCAAGGCCTCACTAAGGTGCTGAGGCTGACCTTGAACTCACTATCCTTCTGCCTCAACCTCCCAAGTCTCTGAGATTACAGTCATATGCCACTGTGCCTGGCCAGGGCCTGTATCTCTTTAGGTTTACCCACAGGTTCAAGATCTCTAAGTGTTGACCCCTCTAGGATTCAGTATCACCCTATGTTTGCTAAATAGATGGATTTTAAGAACTGTCACAAAGGCATATTCAAGATACCACACTTAAAGCCCTTGGCCACATTCTGAGCATGAGATTGGGGCTACAGGCAAGGATGGCAGAGAGGTGACAACCCACACCTAGTGCAGACCGACAGACACCAGTGTCATGAGATGAGTGTGGGAATCTGCTGTCATGACCACCACCACTGCCCAGATTTCTGCCAAAACTTCTCCTCTGCTTCCTTGCTTCCTCTCTGCAGGCCAGCACCACAGAATTCCTGCGGATTTTAATTTGGTGATGTCCTCTCTGAGGTCAAGCCCATGGTTCCCTGTTGCCCAAGGCTGAACCTCAAGCCCCTGGCAGGAGCCAAGAAGCACTCCCCATCTGCCACCTGGCTCATAGGGCTCATGGGGCTCATGGGGCTCATTCTAGCCACGCTGCTCATCTCCCCCTCAAAGCATGCCAAGCCTGCCCGACCAAGGCCTCTGCACATGACCACTTGGTTCCTATGACCAGTCCCTCCTTTTCCTGCTCCACCCCTCAGGGCTGTGTGCCATCTGGAGCTACTTGCACTTCCGCCCGTCATTCTGGTTCACATTGCCCCTTTCGTTTTTTTAATGACATTGCCCTTGTCTGAGATCCTGTCCCCTCTCATGGCACCCATGCTGTTGGTCTCTCTTAAATGACTCCCTCAATGAGAAGGGCAGATCCTTGAGAAGAGAGACCTTGCAGGGTTCATTCCTGAAACCACCACCAATGATTGACGCTCAATGTCTCCTTGCTGGATCGGACTGAAGGAAGATGAGAGGTCCTCTGCCAGCTTCACCAGTTTTATTTTCCCTTTAAGACTGAGCCCACTCATCCTGCATGAATCAGCCATCCACGATTCCCACCTGGAGATCAGCATTTGGCCCCATGTCCTGAGTGCATTTTCCTGCTCCAGGACCTGATGAGATCACCATGGAAGGTGTCCAAGAGCAGAAACCACACACAGCCCTGCACACATACCCACAGACACACACACACAGACACACACACACACACACACATATACACACACACACAAAATATTATGGTTTGGATAAAACGTGCCCCCCAACAGCTACTGGGTTACTGCAGGAAGTGAAGTGATTAAATTATAAGAGCTGTGCCCTAATTAGTGGATCAATCCACTCGATGGATTAATAATTTGAATGGATTGCTGGATGGCAACTGTAGGCAAGTGGGGCTGGTGGGAGGAAGTAGGTCATTGGCAGTGTGCTTTGGGAATTACATAATTTTCCCCCGGCTCCTTATGCTGTCTTCTTCCTGGCTGCCATAACCTGAGCAGCTTTCCTCTACCAGGCCCTTCCGCCATGATGCTCTGCCTCAGGGGGTCCAGAGTGATGGGCCCTGTGAAACCATGAGCTCAAAATACATTTCCTCCTCTAGGTTGTTCTGGCCAGGTATTTTGGTCACAGCAAAGAAACATACACACACACACACACACACACACACACACACACACATTGGTGAACCAAAGGGAGAAGAAGAACAAGGAAACTGTTGTAACTCAAATTTGAGATGACTCTACAAAATCTTCAATTTTTACCAAAAATAAATACATAAAACACATGGGTTCTGAACACTTCCATGACACCTGGTGGCCTCAAGTTCCAATATGAAACTTCACAAAGAAGTTACCAATTTCTTCAGACAGATTTGAAATCCACCCTCTGCTCATTACCACCTCAGAACTCATCAGCCCCGTACACCTGCGGTGACTTGGGACTCTGACTTCCCCATTCAGAAAGCTTCATTTTCACCCCAAATCAAATCTCACTCCCCTTGACACAAGCACCCAGAAGTGGCTGGCCACCGTGGCTCAATTAATGCCACCAGGGACCAACCCCTTGGGTGTTCCTTCTTCTAGAGAATTTGGAGAAAAGTATCATTCTCTTGTTTATAATATGTTCTTTCAAAAATATCACTGTGTGCACAATATGTAGTCAACCATTTTTTTCTAGGAAAGGCTTTGATCTCAGAAGTGTGGGAGAATGAGCAAAGAAAAGAAGGTAATTTACGATCGGTGCACGTGAATCTTGGCCAGGGAAGGCACCGCCTGGCCTGTCAGCTGAATGGCAATTAACACAAGAGACCCGGGAAGGGGAAGGTCTGGGAGGGCACTGAGAAGGTTCTGTGCAACCTGGGAGGGAGCCAGGGCTGCCTGATTGGCAGATCCACCCAGGGGAGGATGGGCCACTGTCCAGGGTGCTGACGCCCTTCCTGCTCCTGGGTCCTCTCCTCCCCCTCTTGGTATGCTTTGGAATCCACATTTTCATATTAAAATCTCCCTGTTTGCTTATATGAGTCTGAAGTCAGTTTCTATTCTTTACCCCAGGAAGAATCAGAACGACCTCTGAACCCCAGGTGTCTAGGACAGCAGCTCACCAAGAAATAGCCAGAAAGGGTGAGAGCATGAAGATCAGGGAGCACAGTAGAAGCCCAGCCACTGCTACGCCATTTGGAGCTGAAAATGAGGGACTGTCAGGTTTCAATGTGCTGGGAGAATGCCTGAGGGTGGAGGGAAGATGCTTCCACTTGGTTTTGGTTTTGTTTTTTTGTGGCCCCAGAATTCCACTCATGTCCGTATAGGATGGAGTGACTTCTTAAAGCCAGGCAAACCTACAGACTTTTACATAGCTTAGGATCTGAACAAAGGCCCAAGGTCCCTGACCCTCAAAACTAACCACCTAGGTCACAGATGCCCAGGAGGTTTCCTCTTATGAGACAATTACAGACCTTTGATAGAGACTAAAGAATTGTCCCAGGCAAGCTTCTGGGGGCCCTATGCCATTTTTAGCAAAGAAGAATACATTTGTGTCATTCATGTTGGATCAGAGGAGGGCTCGCCCTATACTCTTCATCCACCATCTCTGTTCCAGGGAGGAGAGCTCAGAATTGGATGGTGAAAACCTGTTGCTCCCACTGATGACTTATTTGCTCCTCACACAGCAATTTTGGAAGCTCTCCTGGTGGGTTGCTTCTCTAATAGTGGCCTTATCAAAATACAAAAGCTTCAAAAGTTCTCAGGCAACCCTAACTCACTGCTTGCAGTTACAAAATCACAGAAGGTAGGGAGACATAGAAGGGAAAAGGCACTGGCGAGGCAGAGGAGAACAAAATGTAGAACAAAATCCAGAATCACTGGATTCTGCGCTGCACGCATTCCATTCTCTTGCTCGTAGGTAAGTATCGGTTTTCCTACTTAGCATCTGGGGAGATTGTGGCTCAGAGGTTCAATAATATTTGCAAGTCAAACCTGCCAATTGCAGGGCTGCATAGGAACCATGATCCTCAAGCCCCTGTCCATCAAAGAGGAGGGGAGGAATGGTGGTGTGGAAGACAAATCTGTCTTGCAGCCTCTCGCTGGAAATGAGGACCTCCTGCACTGACTGTACTGACTATGAATGCATTTGTTCCGCAACTGCAAAGTTGAGTGGTTGTGACAGAGAGCGTATGGTCCAAAAGCCTAAAATATTTATTATCTGCCCCCTTATGGGGAAAGTTGGCCAACCGACACTTTACACAGTGGTGATGAGCTTTAAGCATAAAATCCTAAACCTGACACATGCTTCTTTTTAACCTTGATGCTTAAAATAAACTTTCCCTGTGGTAATATTTTGCCTAAATATTTTCACCTTGAAGCAAATGTTCTGGCTTTTCTCTCTCTCTCTTTTTTAAAATCATAATAACTCATGGTAGAAATGGAGCGGGGGAGTGCAGGGGAAGATAATTTCCCCCAAGTAAATCTCTTGCAATCCTTTCTAACACCACAGGGAACCATCTCACCTTTTGCAGGAAAAGGAAGAAAACAGTGTCGCTGTCCTAAGAGCCAGCTCATCTATCAGCCTGGAACACACTACCCAATAAAATCAAAGCTCCCCACCAGATAAATCCATACTGGTGCATAAACCAGTGTTGGCGGTCTGCAAACATGCCTGGAGAATGTGGGGCTGAGCCTTGTCTAGCACCTGATGCAGACAGTGCCCTGTCATTAGGAGCCAGGCTTCCAGAGAAGCCTCTCCCTGCTCCTTCTTTGCTGTGTGGTATCTGTCATGAGCTGTACCTCTCTGAACCTATTTCCTCTCTGAAAAAGTGAGATGAACAATAGTGCCCTCCTTATAGAATTGCATAATGAATTAAAGAATTAATATATGTGAAGTACATTAAAAGATTGTCTGGAACCCAGTGTTAGGTGGAAAATTGTTGTTGTTTGATTATTATTATCCCATTATAATCACACTGCTGCTCAGCAGATAATAGCACAGTGTCCCTGTGCATATTGAGGTGGATGTGAATCAAACAAGGAGAAGCAGGATCTGAACGGCAGGTACACGGAAACGGAATTCTCCTCGGTGTTTGGTACACAGACGTAGCACAGGGCCCCTCCAGAAAAGCTTCCTGCTATTGGAATCACCCCGTGTGGTCAGCTTGGTGCTCAAGAGAAACAGAAGTGAGTCACGTGCGTCCTTAAATTGAAAACACCGGGGAAATGGCCACGCAGCCCCTAACAGACAGGCCCGACGGCAGACGTAATTAATTGGTCTGCAGTTTGGCACGTTCTCCCACAGATTTTGGTGAATCGTAAATCAGTTCAAGAGGGAGCCAGACAAATTGTGGAGACTGAGCAAATCATTGAGAGAGATGGAAGGCAGCGGAAATTATTCTCCAAGGAGGAGGTTTTTAGAACTGTGTTTTCTTAGGTACAGAGAAGGGGGATGTTTCCAGAATGCCCGAACATGGACCACTTTATGTTTTCCCCAGAAATGAACGCTGAAAGCAAGGGCAATTTAAGTGTTCTCCTTTTTTAAAAAAACTAAAAATATCAAATCAAATACAACCCTGGTAGAGCCTCCTTCCACGTAGGTAACAAGCCCTAGTTCTATCTCACTCTCCTACTCCCAAATGCATCAAAAATATTAATAACTCCGAATGCATCAAGTAAACTGAAATCTGACCAAAAAACAAGTTGAACCTCATATATTAATTATGTATCAGATTAAAGAAACAACCATAAAAATAAAAGCAGAACTATCCTGCATGTGGCAGTTTTATTAGTTAGTTTATCACCCACCATATGTGCTGCCACAGAAAATTATAATGGGCCAGGATTGTTACCCATAAACAAAGAAGGACTGGATTATTATTTATGGTCTTGTTAACCAAATCAATAAAGTCCACCAAACCGGATCAGTACAGGAGGTAAAGATGTGTGCCCGTCGGATCTTAGCTTACAGAGGAGCTGGTGGGGTCCAATGGTGTGGTCACACCACATTTGGTCAGTATAAATGAGCTTGACAGTGAGGATAGAAATGCCTCCTGAGGTCAGGCGTGGGGTTAACAACACCAGGAACCACTTTTAACGCCAAACACTAGAACACACTATGGTAAGAAGATCTGATTTTAAGTCCAGAGAGTAGTTCCCCACAATGGATAACTGGCCAAATTCCCAGGATGCAAACAACACCTCCCCACAGATTCCACGCAGACAGGTACAGATTCCATGCACCCAGGTGGACATGTCAGATTGCATGCGATGATCACCCAACCAAACCACAACTCCACCAAATCAATTAATCAAAGAAGCGCACACCTTGAGGACTTGCTGTTTCCTTGCCACTAGTTAGGATCGACTGAAGAGCTCTGCCCAAATCACAGTGATCCAGTCACTTCATTACTGGTACAAGACTTTCCACGGTTGGTCTTTCTCCACAACATTAAAAAGAAGAGTGGGAGGTTCCAGAAACTGGAGGTACAGGATGATTGTGCAGGGCATGGGGGACTCACACCTGCAGTAGGTTTGCATGAGCAAAACCAAACTTTTGTTTGCTGCCATTGAGACTCTACTGGTTGGTTGTCACAACAGCATAACCTGACATGTACTGTCTGTGGAGCTTTGACCCCAGGGCTCTTGTTCAGCCTTTAACCCAGAGACTTTGAGGCAATGCATCAGGAGGGAGGAGCCAAAGCACCAAGTGCTCTATATGCCCTGCAGCTGATCCTCCAAGCACACCAGCAAAGGGGAAAGTGCACAGCACAGAGTCTGACACACCACCACCCACAGGTCGAATCCCGTCTACTTTTGCAAATAAAGTTTTTTGGCATGCAGCCACGCTTCCTTATTTATGTGTTGTCCGCGGCTGCTTCTGTGCTCCGAAAGGAGAGTGAAATGGCTGCAGCACAGACCGTAAGACCTGCAAAATCTGAAATATTTATGATCTGGCTTTTTACAGATAAGACTTGCTGACCCCTGCACTGAGTTCCGGGGAGCACCCTGCTTCCCGGTACAAGCTGGTGAATAATGCAGTTTGCCTGGAGAGCAGCAATCACAGCGACGACCTGTCCTACAAACGGTGGCCACTATGAACACTCTGCTGAAAATCAGAGGCCAGGGAGACACCCTCACAAAGCCTCTCTGACCTACTTCTAATGCCTCTTATCCTTAGCTCTGGAGGCCCCCAGGGCTTCTCTGGGGCTCGTACAATGGATACTTTGGCCTTGTGCACAGGTACTCACCTGGAGAGGACCCAGATGCAGCTCACCTCTCACGGGGAGCAGTGGCATTGCCCCTCTGCCCTGTGGGGGATATCTACCCACGGGCAGCAGTGTACGCCAGTCAGCAACGTGGCAAAGTGTGTATACAGGACGACTCGGCTTCTGTTCAGTTCCCCGTGGCAAAAGCCACATCTGTGTTTATTTGGCTTTTGCATGTGCTCAATAAGGCTTCGTGGGACAGTGAGTGTTTATTTTTCTATTGATGCTGGCCTTGCAAATAAATTACTGAGGAGGTGCTTTAAAATTCAAATCTGATATTAGAGACATTTAAATAGAAAACTAAAAACGTTCTTTTCATCTGACCCTTATGCCTGGTTCCTCTCTATCCTACATTTCCTTATTTTATTTTTCGTTGTACTGATGATCATCAATATTTTGCATGTGAGTGTTCATTTAGATGTGTGTTTTCTGGTTTGCTGCGGCTCTGATGAGACCAGGAACATCTCTCCTCTATGTTCACTATTTTCAGTATCTAGATCAAACAGTTCAGGCTTTGAGGGCCACAGGGTCTCTGCAACTATTCAGCTCTGATACTGCACAGAATTGTAGCCAGAGACAATACAGAAATACATAGGTGGAAGCAACCAAAAATCATATTTATAGAAACAAGTGGAGGACTGTATACGTCCTGAGCACAAGTTTGCTGATCCAGATATTTACCACTCCCCAACACATAATAGGTGCCTCATCCACTATCTAGTATACGAACAAATGAGCATCTCACCTGCCAGTGGATGAATCATAGTCACTAAGTACACACTCCATGCCAGGCTTTCTTACAAGTGCCAGAGATATAGAATCCAATGTAACATAAAAATTACAGCAGCTAAAGAAAAAAGATGCAGAATGATGCTAAGCACCTTACATGCATTATCTCATTTAATCCTATCAACGATTTTAAGAACCAAGTATTGTTATTAATTCCATTTTACAGTTGAGTTAACCAAAGCTTAACATGGTTAAGTAGCTTGTCCAAGATCACAGCCACAGCACGGAGTACCAGGATTCCAACCGGAGAAATCTGATTAAAAGAAAAGCTCTGAGCTTACCAGTGGTCTGCTAGTGGGGACTCCTGTAGGTCCATCTCAGTTTTGTGTCAGAATGAGCAGATGCTAACATCTGCCCCCCAGCACTTGACGTTCTGCATTGAGACGGCTCAAGGTTTGCAAACCCCTGCAACACAGCAGCCAGCCTCTGCTTCTGGGGCCCACGGCTGCTCAGGGAGCAAATGTGTGAATCGCAGGTCCTTTCAACTCCTCTGAAGAGTGACCTTTTCCTAAGGAGCACAGATTACTGCAACCCAGCTGAGAAACATGTGCAGAGGCCTGCTTCACTCCGAGAGAGAGCGAGTCATTTCGTCAGAAGATAAAAGAAATGATACTGATGATTATGTGGCTGGTAGAGGCGACCTGGGAAAACTGGACCTGTGGCCACAGGTTGCTGTCACGCTCTGCAGCTGCAGGGGGGGGGGGCGGTGCATGCAGACCCCATCTTCTCCAAGGCGGGGTTCTCAGAGGGTGCCTTACACACGGACGGGGTCATTGCCCTATAAGGTCTGGTCCCCGCCTGTGCCAGGTCCCTACCACCAAACTGTGAGCTCCAAGGATGCATCAGAGCAGGAGGCTCAGCTCCCTGTCTGGGTTCGAATTTTGCATAGGAGGAGGGAGCTGCCTCCTTCACTTCAACCCTTCTGCCCATTCCTTCGCCAACCTGCTCTCAAGGGAAAGGGAATTCTTGCTGGAGATAATGTTCCTCGAGATTCAACAAGTTCCATTCTACAGGCGAGCAATGTCATTTCTTTAGAAGGTCAGGCACATGGGCAGATGCTGGGCATCAGGGGACAACAGGGGAAGGCCAGGTCAGCCAGGATGGCACATCCATTAGCATGGTAATTTTCAAGATGGAGAGTGAGGGGTGGACACAACTAGGACCCTCGTGTAGCTCATGGCAATGGGAAATGATAGACTCACTTTGAAATCTGAAGTTCTTGAGTTCTTCTTAAACTACCGTGTGACCCAGCAATGTCACTCCTATCCTTCTCAAGAGAAAAGAAGAAAATGTGTGTCTGCACAAACACATGGGAAGGAATGTTCACAGCAGAGTAAGAGCCAATCTCTAGAAACTCTCCAAGCACCGCATGTTGGTATATAAATGGATAAACAAAGTGCACCATGCTCCACAAGAAAAAGCAACAAACCACCATATCCACATCCACACAGAGGGATTGCAAAAAATTCTGCCAACCTGAATCAGTTGTGGAAGATCCTGCTCTGCAGATCTTTAAGTGTCCAGAGGGAGCAAATGATGGGGGACAGACCTGTGTTTGCCCCACCCGAGGGTGTGGGAGGGTTTGATTTCCAGGAGACACCCAGTGATGCTGGTTGCAACTATGCAATTCCAAAATAGTATCGTACTGATGCTTGTGCACCCATATGTTTACTTAAAATGTAACTGTACATTGATAATGAATGGATTTTATTATGTAAAGTTATATCTCAATAATCTGTAAACAAACAAACCCACCATATGAGTGATTTTACTCCCAGGTTTTCCACTCTTGAAAGTGAGCTGTTCTGTCTTGTGCAAAGGTTTATCCCAAGCACATGTTTTGGTGGAAACTACAAAGGTAGAGAGGCAGGTATATGCAACCCAAACCCAGCCAAATGCTGTATTTCCCTGCACAGGACTCAGGCGCAGCCCAACAACATCTTCAGGATTTCTCTAAGCAGATTCTGCCAAGAACAACTATTTCCTCCCTTGTCTTGAGGTCATTTAAATTGCTTTTGCCTGCAAATAACAAAAATTCATACTCAAGCTTAAGCTTAAACAATAAAGAAATTAAATATTAGATGTTGCAATAATTCAAGGCTAAGGGCATAAATGCTTCCTTTCACCCTAATGGGCCTGTTTAGTCAAATTCCCAACTCCCAGCTACTTGGGGGATCACACAGAATAGGCTTCATCTGGCTTCCAGAAGGAAACGTTGAGAAGGGGAATGGAGTTATCAGGAATGCCTTGGACCAGCTGAGTCTCTGCCTCACATTAACCCCCACTAGGAATGTGACCCAAGTCCCCAAGGTCACATAAATGTGATGGGGAAAGGTGGGTATGTGAGTATCGATGCAGACAGGAGCCAAATCAGCATTCTGCTAGGAAGGAGAAGAGACAGAACCAGATCCAGAACATAGCTCCCTCAAGAACAAAGCAAACAGTACACCAGACTCACGATAAGGCTGTGGAGCAAAGGCTCAGAGTTGCCTGTCTGCCCGCATCTTCTTCAGAAGGTGATGAATCCAACATGGCGACTTGAGAGGTGGACAGTCACAGATGAAGGTTTCTGTTTTTCTCCTGACTATTTGTGATGGTATACCCTAAGAAAAGCACTGCCCTCCTTTTAAATTCAATCCACCTGGAATTTCTATCATTAGTCAAGGAGAGAGTCCACATTAATTCAATTACAATAAGAAGGAACCTGGCTGTGCATTGGCAAGGGATCATCAATTCTAAAACGTCATGTGAGCTTCACTCACCACCCAGCTCGGACACAAAGCAGGTGCTCAACAAACTGGGTACCAACCAGCTCACAGGTTGGACCAAACTCTTCCTTGGAAGAAGAAGACAGTAGGTCTTCTGTTCTGTTTCTCAGTGTGACTCAGGGCTGGACATGCTTTGCTCTTATCCTCAACTTGCAGAAAAGCCAGTGGGCACGATGAGTTATTTAACTTGCATAACACCATAGTTATGTCACTGTGCTAACGAATGTTACTTTATTCAATTTTATGATGCTTTGTGCTCTAAGTGGGACTTAACTGTAGATGGGTGTATGGAATTAGTTTCTCTATAGATGATTAAAATAAAAAACGTCCTAAATTTGTTCCACCCTCCTGAAGCCATTCTCAGTCTTAAGTACAACCTCTTAATATCCTCTCTGCTGTTACCCCAGTATTTCTGAAAATTGCATTCCAAGTGTAAAAATAGTATGCAGTCCTGTAATTGAAATGACAAATTCTGAGACACAGCAGAAGCAGCAAAGAGGCACAGAAAGAAAGAAAGAAAAAAAAAATCCCAGTCAAATTGAACTCATTTGAAACAGCAAACACCCCCCACCCAAATCTCGTCGCTTCCACATTCTGCTCTAGGGCATGAGAGTGCAGGGCTTTGGAGGGACGCACATTTTTTACTGAGCTTTGGCTATAAATCCGTTAGAAACCTGGGTTCTAAGTGTAGATTTGTTTTGACTAACTTTTCATAATCCATGCTATAATTTGAAATAAAAAGTGGTGAGAGTAGGGATCATTTGTATCAATAGTAAACTAATTATGTCGTTTTGTTGTAATTAATTCAATACAAGGATGTCTTATTAATTCATGATTTACACTAAAATTGGAATGATACTGAACACTTCTCTAAACTCACGCTCTTTCCCACTTGTTGGCTGTGAAGAGGCCATTGCTCCTTCTGGAAGAAAGAGACAGATGGAGGTTTTCATATGGAAACCGTATGGGGGTCCCCACACACTTTGGAAGTCAGCTGCTGCAGGGTGTTTGGGTTGCCTGGAGTCCCACTTCAGGGCAGCGGGACACTAGAGGAGATGCCTGTCCCCTCCTGCTCTCTACCCCTTCCCTGGGGATGGCTACTGAACTCCATGTTCCAGAGTCAAGCTTTCCCTTGAAAAGCCAAGAATAAGTATTTGGTTTCTGCCCCTTCAGCCCCCAGGAGGGTGATCTCCCACCGGTCCCCGCCTGCAGCCTCTCTCTGTCTGGCGTGAGTCCCCACCCTCTGTGAGCCAGCCACATGCCGCTCCCTTCCCTCTCCTCCAACTGGAGGGAAACAACAGGAAGGCTAATTACATTTAATGGGACTTGGCACAACTTCTCTGGAGGTGGTGCTAATTTGCAGAAGGTAACACTTCAGATTTGCTGATAAAAGGCTGGGGATCAAAGGGCGGTTGTGGGAGACAGGGAAGCATGTATTTTTTATCCACCACCACCGTGGTGGGGACGCCAATGTCATCGTGCTATAAACACGCAGTGTGACACTTATTCCTGCTACAGGCTTTATTAGGGAAACGTGTGGTGCTGGGAAATAAAGGAGAGAAACTGCTGAGCGGGCAGGAGGGAGCAGAGTTTTTTCAGGGATTTGAAAGCCTCGAGGTGGGGAATTTGTGGTGGGATGGGGGGATTACAAATCCGGACTGGTTGGCTCAGAGCGATACACTTGAACTCGAGGATGCCGGAATTCTAGAATTGAAAGGAATTAATAATTTATCTGATTTGGATGCTTCGTTTTTCAGATGAGACTATAGAGCACAGAAAGCCCTTTCTGAATTGCCCAAATCTTGTGGAGCCTGGGAAAACCAGAACCAGACACCAGCCCCTCTCTGTGGGAGCTGACCCCCAGCCACTGCCCGGCACAGCCTCCAGGGCAGGCACAGGACCTGAGTCCAAAGCCCGACTCTGGAAATTGCTTTCAGTGGGGGCCTGTCCTCCCTTAAGTCATACTCATAGCTGGAGATGTGTCTCAGTTACCAGCCCACATTTAGTGTACGTGAAGCACAATTTTACAGATAAAGAAAGACATTGGATAAACCAGCATTCAAAGGACCCGGAAACTTCAATGCAGTAGGGAGACAGATTGATAATGAGTGATTACAGTTCTGAAATCAAACTGCTCAGAAAACACTAGCCAGTACTGTGCCATGGAAAGAAGCCCATTTGCAGCAAGGGCCCTGCTGGCACAGTAAACGGGAGCCATTGCTTCCACGTTATTGATAAAGACACCAGAGTTCAGGATGTAAAGAGAGAAAATTACGCTCTGAACACCGAGGCAGCCTCTGGGCCACGGGTTTATCTGTTGTGATGAATCCCGCAGCACATTAAGGATCCACTCTGAAAGAAATTTCCTTTCATAATCTCACAATCTAGTTGGGGAGATAAGGCACACATATATAGATCCAGGGAGACCATTCAGCAGAGTGACAGAGCGTGGCTTTCAAAGGTGGCCGTGGCTTCTTAAGAGTATGCTGTGTGTCTTGCATGTGGTCAGGAACGGTCTCACTGGAGCCTCAGTCAGCCGGGGTGGACAGCAGTACTAATGTCCCCACAATGTGGCTGAGGAACGCGGGCTTCATAGGGTCGAGACCGTGTGCCCCAGACCCCCTGCTTGAGAGACAGAGCTGGGATAGGATCCTGCATGCATCTGCCTGGCACAGCCCTTTGCCCGTGGCTGACAGCAAGGTTCCATGGGTCCCTGAGACTGCCTGGGATGTGGGGAGCGTGTTCAGGAAGAAGGTTGGGATTGATGGCCTCCAAAGAGAGAGGAGATCCACACAAACAGAAATAAAGAGAGGCAGAGTGGGCATGAGATGGAGCAGGGTGGGAGAGTGTTTCTCAGGCTCGATGGAGAGAGGACGCGCGGTGTGGAGTCTTGAGTGGCAGACGCCCTGCTGGGTGCGGGCAGGCCTAGGAGAGTTCAGATGTCCAACTCTACTGAGGCAGAGCGGGCAGCGTGGGGATCTGGGATCAAATCCCCTGGGGTTTGACTGGCAGCTCCCTTGCCACTTACAGGCACTAAGGTCCCAGCATCAAGCCAACCACCATGTGGAGCACCTACTGTGTGCCAGACACTGGCTAGGGCTCAGGACATGGAAGACAACCAAACACACCACACTGCCTGGGGCTCAAGATGGCCAGAGCAGGTATGGAAATTAAACAGGTAACCCAGGAAAAATCTTTTCACCTGTCACAAGGATACTCGATTAGCCAGGCATGGACCACACCTATAATCCCAGCACCTCAGGAGGCTGAGGCAGGAGGATCACAAGCATAAACTAAGCCTGGGCCACTTGGGGAGACCCTGACACAAAGCAAAAAGTAAAAAGGGCTGGGGATGCAGCTCAGTGGAGACCATCCCTGGACCCAATACCCAGAACCAAAGAGAGAGAAAGAAGAAAAAGAAACTGCTCGATTAATTGGGATAGGGAGCAGGACAAAAAATATTGTTATTAGCATTGGCATAATAATTATTAATTTTATCATTGTTATACTTCCTATATAACGAGTTACTAGAATTTGAAGTTATCTCTGTGTGAAACATAAAACAATATTAATTATCCAGTGCACATATGCCAAAATAATAATTACATTGATTATGTATTTTTTAAGCTGAAAATACCATCCATGTAAGGGGGGATGGTAGGTGAATTCATGCTCTGAAACATCACGTGCAAAAAAAAATACCCTTGGTGCTGGGGTGGCGGTAAACCCGCACTGAATGCTGCCCCTGCCACTCTGAGCTTCTGCTGCTTCACTGCTAAACAGGATGAAGATGCAGATCTTATGGGAACATGACGAGGGTGCAGTTGGTCCTGTGTGTTGCTGTTTCACTCCTGGGGGGTTTTAAGTACTGAGGGTGTCTGGCCAGGCCTGCAGATGCTTTGGTTGTCTCTCAGAGGGAGCAGATGCTACTGGATCTAGTGGGTAAAGATGAGGGAGGAAGTCTTTCAAGCATCCTATAGGACACCCCCACCTCTGCAAAAAAGAAAAAAAGATGTGTGCATATATAGATAGATAGATAGATAGATAGATATAGATATAGCCCCAAAATAAAGAGTACCAAGGCTGGAAAGTCCGGGTATAGGCAAATAATAATGGCTAGAACCCCACAGGAATTCGGAGATCATGATTATGATAGTGTATATTTATCATATGTAATAACATCATCATTTTTATCATCAGTATCATCACATCAGGTACAAATAAATATGAAAATAAAGTGGTCATGGATGCTGGTGGAGGTTGGGCAATTACCGGCCTGGCCCTCCTGTGAGGCAGGAGAGCCACAGCTTCCGCTCTGAAACACTGAACCATGTGCCTCTGTCCTCCTCACCCGGACCTCACGGTCACTGTGACAAACACCGGGCAGAAACTCGTCCTGCTTCTGCGCTTTGGTTGATTTCTCTTAATTAAGAGCATCAGAGTGACTCCCGTGGAGCTCACCCAAGCCATGACGTCACAAGACCTTTAAAAAATATGAAGTTTAAAAACAAAAACAGAAGACGGAGTTAAGACTGAAACAGAGCCGCACGCCGCCCATTTGAAAGTATATTTGTTTATGTCAGGAGCATGAAGACGGCATGAATTATTCATTAGAATAACAGTTTATTGGCAAAATTGTTGTCTTTGGATGGTGTGCATTATGGAGTGAATAAATAATGTGGGGTGGATATTTTTAGGGACTGGAGAGTCAATCTGGGAAGGAAACTCGTTGTGGAAGGAGGGATTATGGCCAGAACTGGCTGAGGCTTCAGTGAAATAAGCAAAGGGGGGAAACACGGCTTCCAGCACCAGCCAAGCCGGAAACAGGCAGGGCCCGGCGGCCTTGCCTTTGACTGACTTACTGAAGTCTTTCTGCAGCCATGCGAATGGATGAGGTGGGTGACGAGGTTCCCAGCCTCCTTCCTGAGCTGGCCAGGAGGTGCACCCTTCCAGGTGCTGGGGCTGGGAACACGGTCTGGACCCCGGGTTGGTGCCAGCTTTGCCCCCTAAGTACCAGACAGAGCTTGTCCCCTTCAGCCCCACTGTCAATCAGAACTTGGCCTGCTTCCTGTTCAGAGTGAGGAAGCCCACTCATGCCCCCTGCTGCAATTTGGATCTGGAATATCCCCCCAAAGACCCAGGCCCAGAGGCTTGTCCCCCTGGGTGGTGCTATTGGAAGGAAGTGGAATGTTATGAGGCAGGGCCTAGTTCCGGCAATGATGTCTTTGCTTTGCCATCTGCTACCATGATGATGTACTACTACCAGCCCAAAGCAACAGGACCACCAAAACTGTGAGCCAAAAAAACCTTTTGTCTCCAGTCATTGATTTACCTCAGGAATTTGTTACGGTAATGGAAAACTGACTATCACGCTCTACAAAGCTTCTAGATCAAATAACAGCTTCCTGTTAGAGCCACACCCAACAGCAATATTAGCACAAAGCTGGGACTCACAGTAAAACTGTCACCAGGAGTGAATCTTCATGCTGATCAGTTCAACAGGGAGGAGACTGCTCTGCTTTACTGAACTCCTCACACATCAGTAATGCTCCAAACTATTCTGCATCATTTCCTGCTTTTCCTCTAAGGAAGAACAAACCGGTTTCACAAAAACATTAAATGAGAAACACAAGACCTATCGCGTGTGGTTCTGCACAGCTGAGGACAGTCTCTTATGGTGACCCTGCATCAAGCACTCACAGGGAAGCACCTCCCTAGGAGAGGGCCCGGCACACCTTTGCCAGGAACAGGTGACATTTCAGGTTCACAGGCCAGACGATTTCTGCCCTGTCGAGTGGTAGCAGCCACAGTTGGCCTGTGCACAAGAGAGCAAGGCTGTGCTTCTGTAAATGAGACCCTGAAGTCCCTGGGGACTTTGATTCTCAGGGCTGCATTTCACAAAGGACCGAAAATCCAGGGTCTGAAGACCACAAAAATTTATTCTCTTACGGTTCTGGAGACCGACAGTCCAAAATCAAGGCACTGTCAGGGACTTGCTCCCTCCAGAGGCTCCGGGAGGACTGCACCTTGGTCCCTTGACTTCCCTGGGCTTGCTCCTTGGCCATGGCAGGACCAGGCCATTCTCTGTTTAGGTTGTCACATGGCTTCTCCTTGCATCTGTGTCCAAATCCCCCACTATTTGTCCTGTGGAGACAGTCAGCTGGATTCCAGGATGAATTTGCCTTGAGATCCTTAATAAGGCAGATTGCAAAGACCCTGTCTCCAAACCAGGTCCTGGTCTGAGGCTCCAGGTGGACTTGAGCTTTGGGGGCTAGCCCTGTATTAGAGGTAGATCAACAGAAGCAACAGGGGAAACAACTGCAAAGAAAACAGGGCCTGTGAAGACAGTTGCAAGCCACCCTGAACCCTGCTGTCTCACTGATAAGAGGGAGCTCTGCACGTGTCTGTCAGAGAGATGGGGAAGATGCAGACACCCCATCAGGGACGGTCCCTAATGCCACAAGGATAGCAGGGAAACTGCAAAGGGATCCCAGCCATAGGCTGCTGGGTCTGCACAGCCCCCACGCTCAGGTTCCACACTGCACCACCAGCAAGGTGGCCCATGGCCCAGGGAACCCTGCCATGTGCTGGAGCAGGTCCTGCTGGTGGCCAGTCCACTACACTGCAGCCACTCCTCTGGGCTCCACCAGGGGCTGCTGAGCACCCTGCCTGGAAATGCTGGTGCCTTTGCAGAAGAACATCTGCTGAGGGGAGGCTGAGGACAGAACAACGGACCCTTGTCTTTCCACACCTGGTTTGGACCTGCAGACAGAGCGTGGCTCCATTACAGTGACCGCAGAATCTATAGGCAGCTCCTTGCTCTTGGGGCCTCAGCCCAGGGCTCCTCCTGGGCTACTCTGCCGCCACCATCAGCAGCCCTTCTCTCCCGAATCCCCGCCTAGTCCTGGCTGTGCCGCTGGTTCTCCAGGTTTCCTTCCAACCTGCCCTCAGGACCTCACCTGAAACTCCCCGAGTTCTTTGCTCACCTGGGTTTTTTTTTTTTTTCTTGAATAAAGATTATTTACTCCCTCAGAGGAATCTGAGTGTGTGTGTGTGTGAGACGTGTGCTCAAGAAAAAAAACATCAAAAGGAGCAATATTGATCTCTCGACGCCTGGCCCGGTGGAAGAGAAATGGAAACGGACGGCCTCACCCTATTCAGCATGGCAGATCTGAGGGCAGCGAGAAATCAAAGTCAACACTCAGATTCCAGGAGAGTGGGCGCCGGCGCTGCTCACAGCCTTCAGGCGACTTGTCCACTCTAGCTGGACACAGCCTCACACCAGAGCCCACATCCCCTTCCGGTCCTCTGGGGCAGGTGCCCTGGAGCAGTTCACCAACCACACAGCTGCACACGTCAGCCCTGGCAGGGATGGAGCCCAGTGCTCAGGTCCTGCATGGTGCCTGAGGCGAGTGGGCGCCCAGCAAACCCTGGGAGACAGTGACAGGGGGAGGACTGCATCCTCGGTTGTCAAAGCAGGTGAGGATGGAAGTAGTCTGTTTGTGATCTGGAAACCATCCTGCAGCCTGTTCTCCAGGCCTCACTCTCAGGGAGGCTGCTGTCCCCATTCCTGCGGGTGGCTCAGGGTGGCTGAAGAAGCGGACAGTTTGCTCTGTCCTAGTCCATGCAAAACCTCTTGCTCTCCCACAGTTGCTTGAAAATGCCCAGCCAAACGTGGTGGTGCACGCCTGTAATCACCAGCAGCTCAGGAGGCAGAGGCAGGAGGATCACACATTCAAATCCAGCCTCAACAACTTAGTGAGGCCTGTTTCAAAATAAAAACTGAAAAGGGCTGAGGATGAAGTACCCCTGGGTTCAATCCAGTACCAGGAAATAGAAAATGCCTACGAAGAGGTACCAGAGCACTGTTTTTAAAAGCAAAAGGCTGAGAATAACTTAGTAATTCATCAGAACAGGGATTTTGGATTAAATTTTAATATAAACCTAAAAATAAATTAGGTTGAGTAGAAACATGATATACATAGTAAAATAATTTTGGGAAATATGGGGTGTGTGTGAGTGTGTGTGTGTGTGTGTGTGCGTGTAGAGGGTAAATCACAGTGCATTAGAAGCAGCCTTCTATAGAGACGGGGACTTAGGAGGAGCCTTTGATATACTTCGTGTGCTCTTATTTTTTTGTGGTTTAAATTCTTGCAACAGATAAGTATGTTTTCCTATCATGGACAAAGTAAAGATCAAATCTGGAAAAACAAATGTCCTCAAATTATTTTGCTATTTACCAATGGAGATTCTGAACAAGTTTATTGGACCTCCAGGTGGGGATGCAGGGACAGAAATGGAGGACACAGGGAGGGATACAGGTACAGGAAAAAAACAAGGAAGAACTAGAGCAATGAGAGGGTGCGGAGGGCAAGCTCACACCTCCAGAGCAGCCTTCACGCCCAGTCACCACATTCCTCTTCTGTGTGCTGATTTCCAAAGCAAAATCTCGGCACATGTCTCTTTGCTCTGAATTGATAAGGTTACTAATCACCAGGGGACAAGGGCTCTCCACAGTGACATTTATACAATCCCCTGCCCCTTCGTCCAAATCAAACAAGGTAACACTCAAATGAAAGGGCCCGTGGACTCCTGGTGCTTCAACCCAAGCAAGGCAAACCCTTCAAGTCTCAGCTGGCTGATATTAAAAGTAGAAAAATAAGATTTAAGAGTCTTGAGCTGCAGATGCATACACTGGTGTAGGAACTAATTTAAGTGTGAACTATGGTGCTTGTCAGATAAATAAGGTGGACACAGGTCCTGCCCTGTACTCTTAGACAACACTGGGAAGCCTCAGAGGCACTCAGTGCTGAGCTGGGAAGAGGCTGCTTGGCCAGAGCAAGATCACGATCACCACACCAGGTGGTTCCCAAGAGAGGACAACCCCAGATGCCTGGAATGCAGTGTGCCTCGTGGGGTGGGCCCAGAGAACACCCCACAACCTCTTCCTGCTTTTAAGTCTACGATTCTTTAATGACCAAGAAGGAAGAAGAGGAAGTGGGTGGTGGGAGGGTGGAGAAGGAGAACTGCCTTCCACTTACCTTTGCCTTCTTAAGAATCATGACTTTGGATTCCTACATCGCTTTGATCATCTGCAGAATGGAGCGTAATGAAATTTGCTCATCTGTATTAATGGAACTATGGTGAGAGTGTAATGAACATATATATTCATTTTAGTATCATATCTATATCTACCTATATCTGTCTCCCTCTCTATATAGAAAGGGGGGTGAGATGAAATATAGATGAATGAAGGATGAAAGGATGAATGGATAGAGGGACGGATGGACGGACGGACAGGTAGATAGATGATGGATGATACTTTAATTTTCTGTTAGCAGACTAGACATCTTTCTGCCATCACTGGCTTATTTCAGCTAAAGTGACGGTGCCGGCTTCCCTGGTGTGTCTTTGGAGCTCGGAGGGGTTTCTCTGGCAAGACACCAAGTCGCTCATGAGGAGCTGGCTGCAGCTCTGAGAGAAGGAAGCAGACTCCCGTTACTGTAAATGTCAGCACTGGTGGGAAAACCTTGCTAGCTGGCTGGGTTCTGGGAACAAGTGTGTTTCCAGGGCTTCATTGCCTGGAAGACTGAACTTGGGCAGCCCCAGGCCCTGGACCTGCCTACGGGGGGTGAGGACGACCTTTCTCAGTCCAGGCACTCAGGATGGAGGTCAACTGCACCTGCTCCTTCCTCCTGTTTTCGGACCAGCTAGAAACTTCCAAATGGCCAGTCCTTATGCTGAAGGCATCCCGGCCGAGGCTGGCTCACACCCAGTCAAGGATCCAGGAAATGATTCTCAGGAGCAACGGCTCTCGGGAGAAAGGGAGGTCCTCCCTGCAGGAACGCCCCTCGCTGCCCTGGTCTGCCCGTCCTCTTTAGCACATCTAAATAGAGGTCTCAGGAGTTAGGCTGCCAGGTTCCAATACTGGATCTGATACTTACTAGGTATACAGTCGGAGCAAGCGACCTCAGCACCTGACACTCCAGCTTCTGCACCTGTCCATACGGGTTATAATGTTCCCCACTTCCAAGGGGTGACCACAGGGTCACAGGGAATGATATTTAGAAGGGTCCACACGGGCCTCACACTGGGCAATAAGTGTTCCCATGAATAGTGCAAGTCATGGGCTCTTTAGTAAATACAGGATGGATTTTGTTACCTACTCCAAGGTAGCATGGGAAGTATCAAGAAGTACATCCATTTAAAACAATTATGTTGAATCCACGGGTAGGAGAATATGGCGATTTAATTATTTCTAGTTCCCCACAAGCCGTGGATAAATGGGAGAAGCCTTAGGACAGATACCAAAGTCCCTAATCATAAGCCTCCAGCGGCCCTCTCCATCCTGCAGAGCCTGCTGCAGGAGGGTGCAGATCGACAGTTGCATTCCAAGCTTCACAAAGATCAGCAAAGCCTGGGACTGTGCCACACCCTGTCCCTACTAAATTCCACTCTGTGTTTCCTTTTGCTGCTACAATACCTGCTTGAACAATAGGGAACCCAGGTGAGGACAGGAAGGGACGGAGGAATCCAAAATGAGACAGAGATGAGCGACTGAGTCAGGAAGGAGCCTTGACCTACTCAGGTAAGCAAAGACACCCAGGCAGGCTGTGTGCTCCTATCTCAGGACCGTGGCAGACATCACTAATTGATCAGGGCACTCCTTCCCTGTGGACCTCCCAAGACTCCATGATCCCCCATGTAATTCTACTGCATCAGCCACTATCAATCACCCAGAGATGGAAAGTGGGAGAAGGCCATGCTATCATCTGGGAGCTGGCCGAAGCACTCACGTCCTGCAAACAGGAGGAAGGTGAGCATTGGGTGGCTGGCAGCAACGTGAGCCAAGATGGTAGCAGAAGGAAGCTGGCATCTGTGGGAAGGAGAAAGGATCCGATTTGTGTTGGAGGAGCATTGGGGGTGAGAGGGAATCAGCCCAGCATGCATGCAGGTGGCGTAGGACCTTGACATAAAGCCCAAGGGTATCTGACACATGGAGACCTGGCAGCATCAGAATTCCTTGGATGGAAGTGGAAATGTGAAAAAGGGTAAGATTCTAGTCATGGGGAGAAACTAGGTCTATTATTGTTACAAATGCCCTACGTATTTAGGAAAGGACGCACGCTACAGTTGCACAGGTTATGCTGAGATACATCATGAAAAACATCCCTCGATTAGTATGACATCTTCCCCAGAGGAAGTCATTTGGACATTCAATGAAAAGTCAAAAGACCATAAAGCAGGATCATCTGGTGCTGATATTAGCAACGATCAGCAAACACGACCAAAGTGGAGCCAGAGATGGCGCTTCCACCCCAAGCGCATGAACCAGCAGCGAGCTGTTGCAACAGATGCTTGCCTGCTGGGGGAGTCTGGCTGTCTGACGGGCAAGAGGAAAGACAGGCGTTTCATGGTCAGCAGGCTCCCCAACAGGCTGGGCCGGGAGCTGGTCTGAGCCCTGTGCCTCCCACACATGCCCTCTTCTCCAGCACCGGGAGGTGGGGAAGCCGCTGGAGCCCCTGCAGCTGCAGTGGAGTTCAGAGATGCCAGACAAGAGGCTGGACCATCCTGTTCAAATCCTCAGATGCGGCAGGAGCGCCAACCCATCAGCAGCTGCAAGAGTGACAGTCCTTGTGAGGACTGGAGTCCTGGAGGCTGTCCTTTGAAGTGAGATAGATTCTGACCCTCTCCCTTTCCTGGTCCTCTTACGAATATTGGCACCTGCATCTAGCCAAGTCAGTCAGTGACATGTGCACAAGCCACCACTCTCCATCCCTGTCCCTGGACAGACATTACTAGGTGAGAGCTGCACTCTTTCCCACTGAGCCTCAGGATCTCTACCAAAGGATTCTTGGATCTCTATCAAAGAACTCCTGGCTCCTCGCGATTATTGGGGGCTGACAAGTCTGCAGGGCAGGCTGATGGGCTGGAGATCCAGGGAAGAATTGACATGATTGAGTCTGAAGTTTGCCTGAAGGCCAACAGGAAGCAGAAATCCATCCTCCACTGGAACTTCAGTCTTTTTCTCTTAAGGCCTTTAACAGATTGGGTAAGGCCCACCCACAACATGGAGGGTCATCTTCCTGAGTCCAAGTCTACAGGTTTTAATGTCAATCACATCTTGAAATGCTTTCACAGCAATGGCTAGAATAGTATTGAACCACACATCTGGGAACTGTGGCCCAGCTGAGTTGACCCATGAACAACCACATGATCACACGGTCCCTTTCCTTCCTTCTTTGCCTTGTTCTGTGGTTTTATCACTTACGTACATGCACCTGCAAAGTTAGTTCAACTTTTCCTGATTTTGAATTTCACATAAATGGAATTGTTCAGAATAAAGGAGAAGGAAGAGAGAAAGAGAAAAGATGAAGGAGGAGGAGGAAGACCTGAAGGAGGAGGAGAAAGGGGAGGAGGAGGCAGAGGGCGAGCAGGAGCCCAGCAGCAGCAGCTCCGTGGGCAGCAGACAGCACCATGCAATGCACTGAAGGTCTTCATGCTGCTGGGAGTGTTCTGTCTTTGGCTGCGGTGGGGCCACGGGAACCCACTCACGTTCTATGTGTGTGAAACTATGTGTGCACAGATTGTACACATACCACACACACGCGCAGACACACAGTGAACTGCATGCACCAAATACACATGTGTGCACCACAAAGGCGACCACACACATGCAAACACAAGTGGGGACTCGGGATGGACAGACGGCACCGTGCTGAGCAGGGTCAGTCGCTCTCATCCAGCCT
This sequence comes from Glaucomys volans, assembly GCA_020662805.1. Lineage (NCBI taxonomy): Eukaryota > Metazoa > Chordata > Mammalia > Rodentia > Sciuridae > Glaucomys > Glaucomys volans. The sequence goes on from JAJEJO010004625.1 coordinate 177,652, forward strand.
GGGCAGCCACAGGAGGTGAGGTGGCGCTCGGGTTTTCCAGGATGGTGCCGATGGGGACAGCCCAGGCTGCGCGGCCCCCTCGTATCATTTCTCACAGCTTCACGTGCTTCCACAAGCCTACGATCATCTCGAAGTTAAGAGTCTAATTTTAAAAATCACAACTCCTTACAAGTCCCTCCTAAGCATCAAAGGGAACGTCAGTTGAAATGCGCTTCCTTTCCCGAAGCACCACCAGCTGGTTATTCAAGTTTCCTTTGAAAACCAAAGGAAGGACTGCGTGCATCTCAGCTGTGGCCTCCGTCCTGGTTTCTGGGGAGCTGTTTCCTCTCCCTCCCCGAGGGCTGCAGTGCCCTCAGGATGGGGCATCCGTGAGGGCAGAGACATGGCATCCTCCACCATCGTAACCCATGCACATCAGCACCCAAGGCTCTGGAAGTCCACCAGGCCTGGAGTTTAGGGCTAAGCTGGTCAAACGCCTGCAGTCCATTCCCCGGATTCTGCATGGTCGGTGGCCCCATCCCACTCCAGAGTCCCACACTCCCAGCGGAACTGCCTCTCCCCGCCAGCACAGTGCTCCTGGATTCCATGGCAACCTTCCCTCCTAGCTGCCTTCTGCAAGGGCTGCAACCTTCCAGTTACCCTGCATTCATTTCCAAATTGAAACGGTATCTTGTACTACACGTGTTTTCTGTGATAGTTTGTCCTGTGAATTCATTTCATAATGAAGCCGGCGGTCTGTCTGCCTTCCCATTCGGGAGCCAACTCCAGCCCTGCGGAGACACGAGGAGGGGCTGGCTCTCAGCCTGCGGGGCTGAGTCTGGGAGATGCTCAGGTGGGTCTGCCTCCATTAACCTGTGCAGATGAGAGGGCTGCTGCCGTCTCCCACGCTCAGCAGCACACAGGCCGCTGAATATTTAGCAGCATAATCAAGTCTAATAGGAGCAGAACGGGAGAGTTCCTTGTAAATTCCCTTCAACCTTTCAGTCTGACACTGGAGGATGTGTGGTTATTATAAGGCGAATGTTTTCTAAAAGGCACTTTTTGTTGTAAAGAAAACAGGTTATCACATACATAGTAGGAATGTAAACGAATGAAACCCCTTTGGAGGTCAAATCTTGGCAATATCTGTGGAAAGGAAATTGATCTAGGCATTGCGTAAGTAAGAAATTCTCCTATAAATATTCACACACAAGCACAGAGATAGAAATGTGAATAAATGGAATGTCTAGAATATGAGAAAAACAGCCTAAGCCAAACCAATGAAGCATTGCTTTACTGAATCAAATGACTATTGTTTAATTCATAAAATGGAATACTATGAAACTATTAAAAATGACAAGCTGTCCCTACACAGGCAGTGTGGAAACATCTCACACACAGGCAGATCCAGCCGTCTCCCAGACTAAGGTTCAGGCCTCCCAGCTGCCACTGCCAAGCAGCAGCCCACACGCCAATCACCATTTCCTCAAGGCCTTTGGTGAATCTGAAAGCAGGGGTTCAGCTCCATTTAACTTGAGGGAGAATGGTTAAAAATTAAAGCCATGGGAAAATGGCAGCCTGGTGAGGAGCTGCCAGCACCAGGGTATTTATCAGATGGTCCCTTGACAGGTGATCCGTAAGAAGGATGGCACTGGGGTGGGGCTGTGTCTCTCAGGCTTCCTCCCATGTCCACATGGAAAGTTGTCCACACACAAGTCATCTGCAGTTCTCCTGATCTCCCAGGCCAATGGTGGCTGATTCCCTGTCCCCTGCCTTTGGAATCTCTGGCCTGTGGCTCCAGGACACTGTCCCCTGTACCTAGGACACATCAGCAGGGGGCCTTCCTGGCCTGGAAATCGTCCAGGCAGGGGCTTAGTTGTTTCTTCATCTCACAACCCCTTACACACAGTAGGTGCTTAGGGAATGACTTCTAGATAAGGAAATTAATGCCCTAAAGCAAAACAACCTTGAACGCTTTTCTACCTGCAAAACCTTCCCCATAAATTCTAACCTGTGAAGTCTTCTGGCAGAACATGTCCACGGATCTGCTCTTTAAATATTAACAACAGAAGCAACCACGATGATGGTGATGATGGATGGACTGAAGAGGAAATCCATGGAGATGTCAACAGAGCGTTTGGTCTATTTCCATTCTTCTTATTTGGGAAGGGAAGGTATTTTTGCCAGATTTAGTGCCTAACTAGAATAATTCACATGCATCTCCTTCCACCTAGCATCAAGTGCCAAGATGTCAGATGCCCGCCATCTTGGGGGGAAGTCATCCTTCCTCCCTGTACACCCTCCTGGCAGTGACTCTTTGCCAACAAGCATACAACAAGAAGATACTCAGACTTTTCCTGGAAGGTGGGACAGGGAGGAAGATGAAAATAAAAGGTTGCATTTAGAGTTTGACTGTAGAGACTAAATCAGATCATGTTTATCGATCTGTTTCAATCAATAGACATGGGAAAGTTCAGGAGATTCTGACCCGTGCCTCCAGGTATGCATTTGATAGAGGATTTTTTTTTTTTAAAAACCAGGGCCCAAAGTTGAGTTACTTCAGGATTTTTTTTTAAATCCTGTGTCCACCAAGTGGCAAGGACGAATTCATAACAGGAGGAATGAAGGGCATCAGCTCCTCTTGTTTTCCCTCCTGAGAGACCAGAACATTTTTGTACAAAATACTGAACAGGGCCACGTCCTACATGGTTAACTAAATGGGAATGCACATCAGAACATTCGGCGTGTACATTCTGGTTTCATGAAGCAGTGACGGGCTCTGCTTGGTTCACTCCTTCGTAGATCACGTGTGTTCTAAGAAACCATCCCTGGGGCCCTCTTAGGTCCACTAGAGTCTTCCAAAAAATGAAGTGTGTCTTTGTTAGAATCTGTGCCACTTACCTTGCATGGTCTCTGGTATGGAGGACGGAGAGTCTTCCATGTATGGACAAGAGATCCCCATGAGGAATTTTGGAGCCAAGAGAACCAGGACACAGTGTGTTTCCTAAATTCCTGCTCAGTGACAAGGGCACACACCAGTCCTTCCAGGGGTCTTGAACCAACAGAGGGTCCACTGGTAATGATGCAAGGGAGTCGAGGGAACTCTCCTGGACAGCATTCCCAGGGTTGCTTGCGAGGTATTTGGTAGCAACCAATCTTATGGGCACTATTTTTTTTTTTTTTTTGGAACTGGGGATTGAACTCAGGTGCACTTGACCATTCAGCCAGATCTCCAGCCCTATTTTGTATTTTATTTAGAGACAGGGTCTCACTGAGTTGCTCAGGGCCTTGCTAAGTTGCTGAGGCTGACTTTGAACTTACAATCCTCCTGCCTCAGCCTCCTGAGTTGCTGGGGTTACAGGCGTGCGCCACCGTGCCCAGCTTATGGGCACTATTTTTAAAGAAGCTAGGATTGGAGTTGAAATCAAGCTTTAAGAGGGTTTTCAAATGCAATGGTCATGAAGAGTGGATGGCCACATTCTTTGGCTGTTGGTTCACCCATGGAAAGGGTGGAGGGAATGGACACCCAAAGGAATAGCAAGTTCCCATTGCATTTCTTGCCCAGCATCTCATCCCATGTCTTCTGGTAGTGATGTCTCCCTTTCCACGCACAGACAGAGAGCTTTCCTGGGTGGTGGATATGACTAAGCGATGCTAACCCCATCTGAGCTATGGCCATGGATGCGCCCTCTAACCTACAAATCAGAATTCACTCTCCTGGCTCCAAAGACCAGTTCAGGGATGAGAATGGAATCCAAATATATAGTTGACACCTCCTTTTGTTTAATGGAGGGAAGTGGATGAGATCTTGTTTTGCTTTAGAACATGAGCTATTAAGGACATGGCCTAGAGGCTACCACTGACCACCTGAAGAAAACCTACCTCAGAACAAAGCCAAAGAGACTCAAAAGATGGAGAAAGAGATGAAGCACTAGTGACATTAGCTGCAACCCTGGATCCAGCCCTCTTCAAAGACAGAGGATTCCTAATTTCATGAGCCAATACATTTCATTGTTAAAAAAAATATGTACATTAAAATTAGTTTTCTGCAATAAAAATTTTCCAAATCCAAGTGAAACCAAGAGAAGTGGGACCCAACTTCTGCTCCATAGATGATTTTTTTTTTTTTCATTTGCTTTCCCAAAGAGATCTGACGGCCTCTGGATCGGTAAAAACCTCTCTTCCCCTTGGACAACTTCCCATAAGACATTGCTAGTCATGGATTAACAACACCATTCCTGAAAGTGGAACATCCTTTACAGTTTCTGTCATTTGAGGGCAAAAACTCCTGTGCTACCATAAAAATAATTTTGGAAAGAAGCATATCTGCTTTCGGAAAGTGTCTGCCAAGATTTGGCCCGATGTCATTTAAAATGGCTAAGACAATCAGCTCGAAAATTAAGGTTTCTGATGGGAACACCTACTCAGCCCTAATAATAGGGGAACTACCATCCTAATTACAATGTGGTGCAAGCAGGCACATCATTAACTAACTTTGCTCAGCTACTGCAATTAACGAGCATCAATAGATTGAGTAAATTATTAATAACCCACACACGCTCCAGTGCTCGCTGATGGTTCTATATATTTTTTTCAAGTAAGAAGCAAAAAGTTCACAGTTGATATCCAAACAACCTTTGATTTATCTCTTTCACGATGTTACCAATACTTTTTAAATATTTTTTTTCTGGAGGCAGGAGTGGTTGTGTGGAATTAAGTAGTGAAAAGAGAAGGGAATATCCGGGAAGGGGGCATACAATTAACTGCAAGACCAGGTTCTAGGAGCCGACAGACCCCCCTCCTGGCTGGTTTCCTTATGTTGTCACCGCGTGGGGGGTCACTGCCGTGCCCCAGTGGGAGCGAGGGTGGAGGCTGTGGAGGTTGTCACCTTAACAGTGGAGTGTGAGTCAGCAATTCTCAAACACAGCCTAGGGACCAATTTAGGTTTATGATGCTCACAAATAATCTCCTCAATCATAGGACATTAAGGAAAGGTGGCCCAGTCTAGTGTGAACGTGATGAAGAAGACCAAAGAAGAAAGAGAGAGAACAGCGGTGCAGGAAGCATGGGGCTCAGCTAAGGGGGCACCGCGGACGATGCCCTTCCCACCTCTGGCACGTATATTGTCCTCAGGCTCTTGGTGAATAAAACACACTCCTGGTCCTTCAGGTGTGCACACTCCAACAGAAGGATGTACGAACAGGAAACGGCAGGACAGCCCTCGGACAGCCCCTGCAGGCCCTGCACCATGCCACAAGGACAGGCAACCAACCTGAGGCAGGAGGGCCTCACAAAGCTCCCCATAAGCACTGGAATCTCAGCTGGATTTTTTTAATGACAAAATAAAAAAAAGTATTAGAGCTGAACAGAGGTGGAGAAAGGCCTAGCTGAGGAGATGCCACACACAGGTCTAGGCAGGGAAGGGCACAGTGTGTCTGGGGGACAATAAGGCCTCTGACATGGAGCAGAGGGAGATGGGGAGTCGGGTCCCCCAAGAAGCAAACTTCCTGGCTGCGGGTGATGGGGCGGAGTCTTTGGTCACAAGCAACAGGGCCAGAGGTGACTTAGTGGGAGGATCTGCAGGGCCCCACCTGGCAGAATGGAGTGGCAAAGGGGAGGACACAGCCAGGGAAGGAAGGAATTGCAAGCTGGAGCCAACCCAGGCAATGGACAGACTTGGTCCTCACCCAAGACTCTGCCTCGGGAATGGAGCAGGACTCAGTGCAGGAGCACTGGGAGACGAGGCTGAGAGTGTGACTCCTCACTGTCCATGTTGAGTGACGTCACTACTGGTAACTTCTGGCCAGGCAAACAGTCCCCCTGCAAAGGCCATTGCCACTAGGAAGACCAGGAACCTCAGCTCTGAACAGAGTACATAAAGGTGGAGGTTTGGGTAAACATTTCCAGAGCAGATAGCTTCCATACCTGCTGCTCACTTCCGTCCCCCTAGAACTGAGTTTTCAAAGGGTTGGTAGACCAGAAAGCCCTTCCCCTTAAGGCAATGACCCAGGATGGAGGCAAAATATAATGGCTGCAATAAGGTCCTTCTACCTTCCTGCCCCTTTCACAAGAAAGGCATCCGAGTGAGCTTACTGGAGACTCATGCAGAGTCATCTGGCTGCTACCTGTGCACAGCAGGAGGAAGGAAAGGGGTGACTTCTGGGTTCCTCTGCTACAAACAAGCTCGGAGCCTGTCTGCGGCAAGTGCCTGGGGCTGCTGGCTGCAGGACCCGTCTCGGGGCCACTCTGCCTCCCAGGCTCCTCGGGTCTCTGCTCAAACGATTGCCTCATTTTGAGATCATTCAAGCATGTTAAAACTGCAGACAGCAGAACAGCACATCTATTCAATGACCACTTAAACTATACAACTGGAATTTATCACAAGTACAAGGAAACGGTGAGTCGTTAGAAAATCAAACTTGGAAAATCTTCTCTCAATCAAACAGCTGTGTTTTCTGTTCGGGGAACTGGGCACTGCAGCCTTAAGACATTAAATATATACAGCTGCCTCTTGGAGCATAAACAGGATCTGAGAAGGGGAGGCACCAGGAAAAACGGCTTTAAATATGCAGAGGAGGGAGTTGGCACCCGGCGCAAATAAAATAGGGAGAAGGCAAAAAATCGATTCTGTGGTAGCCTGTGTAGTTGCTAAAATCGGGCTTCTTGGAGTTTCTTACAATCGGTATTGAAAGGAAAACGCCTCTGTATACAATACCCACGGTGCCTTTTAAACTTCATCCATTTGCATTAAAATTCTGCTTCCATAATTGCTGGTTTGATAGACCTCAGGCAGGAGGAGGTCTAAAGATCCGTGTCCTAGGAGTGAGAGAGGAGCAGCCCTGCGTTTGTGGCTGTTGTTCTTCGGCTTTGGTCTCCCTAGGCTGATTGAGCTTCATTTCCTAGGGATTGGCTATCACCAGGTTTAGCCATCTTGGGTCATCTGCTAAAAAGAAACCTTTCCACTTGACCTCTGAACTTGCAGAGGCCGTTCTGACCCTCATCTGCCTCCCACATGACCACAAGGTGTTTAGCCAGAAATTGTTCCTTGGAAAGCCACTTAGAAAAATATCTCCATTGCTTTTGCACCTGATCAAACCTTTAGCCTTCCCTTATTCCAATCATCGCTTCTGTGGAAGCCCCATATCACATCACTGACCCTATGTCCTTCTTTTTTACTATCACATTCAGCATGCTGTCTGACCAGACTGCTCTTGAGAAACACCCGAGGTGGTCACACACAGTGACAGCCTCCAGAGCGAGGGAGAAGCAGCTGATGAAGCAAGAGGAAAGCCTGAGAGGGAGGGGCACCCTGACTCCAGTAACACCCGCTCCTTAGCTCTTGGTGGCAAATGAACAGAGTCAAGTACTGTGCATAACACACATCACACACGACACCAAGTCTCCATGGCAGCTCGAAGTGAGCGAGCGAAGATCCGTGATAACGCAGAATGCACAAAAATACTGGAGCCAACTCTGGGTTGGAGGGAGGCAATTGTTCTTTTTATGCTAACTGCCAGTTGCAGAGTCTCCGCAGTGACAGGGAATGAGCTTCACGCACAAGCACACTGCTCTTGCCTTGTTCCTGTGAGCAGCCCAAGGAGACTGAGGAGAAATGCAAAGGTTAACCCCAGTGGCCTGTGAGGCATAGCCCTCTCTGGCCTCAGAAAGCTGGGGACCACCTCTGTTCCCGAAGCTCTGGTGGGGGAAGAGCTGATGGGCAGGCGACAGGAAGCTGCCACCCCAGTTCCCTCTCTGCCTTTGCTCAGCAAAGGCTGCGCCTGCAAATACATTCTCAAAGCAAGATAGATGGCAAGCAAGCAGAGCGATCATCTTTGGTGCCAGAGAAACAGAATGGCAAGGCTTGACATTTGCAGTTACTACATGGGGTCTTAGGCTCCGTCTCATGGGAAGCAGGGAGGAGGCTGGAAGTGGGACCAGCAGTTTATCTCTGGTGTCCACTATGCCACCCTGTCCCTCTGATCTGGACCAGCTTCCATGTGCACAGCTCATCTAAAAACTCCCGTTTGCCCCTTGGGAACTGTTAGGGGATGGGGGAGTTGGCAGTCTTAATCACCGCACTGCTCGCCCCCAGCCAGGTAATCAAACTGCAGCAGCAGATGGAGTGAGTTGTTGCACAGGAAGAAAGAAGAAGTGCAGGTGGGCATGTGGGGGAGAGGTTGCAGACCTGGGGGGATGGGGGCCTGAGAGCCAGACTGCAGGCAAAGGGAGAGAGTGGGCCATATGCACCAGCCGTGTGTGTGTGTGTGTGTGTGTGTGTGTGTGTGTAGAGCAAGAGAGAGAGATTGATGAACGGATTAATTTGGACATGGTCCCGATGTCTTCTCAAAACAGGGCCATGTCACTGGAGATGTCGAGCTCAAAGACACATTTTAAAAACAAGGTAAGACCTTAATCAGCACCTAAATAAGACCAAACTCAGCTATTAAGCACCTATAAAATGAGTCTGGTTCCTAAATGTTCTCACAGACATAATTCAGGAAAATTGAAACGTACAATTGCTTGTGGGTCCTAAGATGAGGATCTGAACTCTTTTGAAGTGCAAGGAAAATGCACATGGAAGAAGGAGCAGAGGCTGGAGCAGAGCCCGTGGCTGCAGGGAAGCCACCTTGAGACCAGCAGTTGCCCCCATTTGGAAGGTGATCACTGTCAAACCAGAGCTGGTACCAAAGGAGCAGACCAGCCCTGCTGGCCAGGGCTGGAGAAGAAGAACCTCTTAAAGGAAACCATTTAGCTTCCCCATTCCAAACTCCCTTCTTCCAGCTCATCACTAGAGGATGCAGGAGAGGATGGCTTCCAGGACACATCAGAGACACTGCACAGCTGGAGGCCCCAGGGTCGCAAACCCACACAGCCTGTAGCAATCACCTCCTCAGGCCATGAAGACCCTTTGTTTGAGGGCTTGTTGGCTACTGATTTAGGGCTCTTTTTCATAGCCATGTAGGAAAAACCTTGTATTTTCCTGTAGGTACATGTGAAGCAGTCTACTGGGGAAAGTGGCAAGAAGCTCCACATCCGGGACACCATCTTTCAATGCTCAGAGGATGCTCTCTGTTGCGTCCCTAAGTGTCCACTTGGACATTAGTAAGCAGGATCTGTTAGGTAGTATTTGGAATTACTAGGTAAGTCTAGATCTCTCTGCCTTGGGAGCTTTCTACCTGGTAACCATAGATCACGTGCAAGGTCAGGTAGCAAAAATTATGGGTCTAGGTCATGAGGCCAGGTGGGGTCATGGGGTTCCCTTTTCATGTCCATCCTGTGGGGAGGAGGTTCTTTGATTTTCATTAGACTTTCAGAGGACTGAGACCCCAAAGTGAGACAGGGAGTCTGCCCCCGCTATTCCTAAAATAATCAACTTTGCAAACTAGAGAGAGAACCGTGGACTGTCCCCAGGACAGTCTAAGCCTATGCAGCCATTTTTCTCCATAAAGTAGCAAACTTTTAGACCTATGGATCCTAAACTCAGCCTTTACCACCACTGAAGGACATCCAGGAACTAAACAGTAACAGCTCTAAGGTCAATAGGATGCTTTAAAGCAAACCAGGATGTGTTTTTAGGAAAACCTCAAAATCATTCCCAAGGTTTTGAACAGATATTGAACGATATCCCAGGGCGTGGGGGCTGTTACGATGTGGTTTCCCTCCCAGACTATCTCAGTGCCTGTTAGATAATTGACACTCAATGATGCAAAGAGCAAGAGCCCAGGAAGGAGGGCGTCTCATGGAGGCGTCTCACAAGTGGTGAAGGGGAGATGCTTCCGCAAAGGGCTGAGCTCCCCCTCTAGATGCTCGCTCCCCTCCAAGGACACAGAGAAGATAAAAAGGGTGAGTGAGAAGAAGCTGTGGGAGAAAGCCACCCATAAATACAAGGTAATGTTATTGTTATTTTTATTGGTGCGTCTATTGCTTGCAGGGGAGGAGGTGGGCTGTGCGAATAGGGCTAATTTTCTGCTTGACTCCAGACACATTCTAGATTACTGAGCCACATTTTATTTTAAATTGACTAATAAAGAAATCTCACACCCCACACCATTTCACATCTTCTTGGGTCATTTGCTGTTCCCACCTTCTGTAGCCATCGGTCCTGAGAGCCGGGTCAGGGGTGGGTGGCTGAAACGGTGCTGCCCTCCCCGCTCCCTCTTGTCTTCCTCCTTCTTTCTGCCTTCTTCCTTTCTCTCGCTCTGTCTCTTTTTTAATTTGCCCCAGCCAAACCACAAAGGATGTGACAGGGAATAGCTTCCCGATTCAGATTTCAGATGCACGGCCTTTATGCTTAGTTTAAAAAAAAAAAACCACTCTGTACGGCTTTTTGCTTTCCCCACATAAAAATAAATGGAAAACATTTTGCAAATGTCAAATACTATATAAAAGGAAAAAATATGAAGGACACTGGACACATAAACAATGATACTAATGACAAATTTTCCCTCTCCCAGAGCACTCTCAGCCACCCAGTTCCAATTCTGGAGTTTTATCTCAAGGGTCAGAAATCAGCTACTTCATAGGTGGAAATGTATTTCCCAAGAAAAATTCTCCCTAGTTGTGTCCACAGATATACTGAGAAAAAGAGAAAGAAACGGAAAGAAAATCACTCAGGTTGCCCATTTTCTTAGCCGGTCACTCATTTCACATGGTTCTTTAAGCCACCCCAAGGGTCCAACCTGGTGCGCGGCCTGGGGCACCGCAGTACAGGTGGCCCCTGCCCCAAGGCACAGCCTCAGAGAGGGAGACAGACACAGGGACATGCGTATGCAAACCAGGGAGCAGCCCCTGCCAGCTGATGAGGGGCAGCCCCAAGGAGATGCCAGGGCTGCGTGGGGACCAGGGGTAAGAAGAGCCAGCTCAGACACACAGGGGCAGGACTCAGTCTTGCAGTGATCAGGAACCCTCAGGAAGCCAGGGCTGCCTGCCAATGGAAGGGTGACTCAGAGCGAGGCCTGGCCCTTGCCTCCAGGGCATGGTGACAAGTCTGCATTAACAACATGGAAACCCATTGAAGCTCTTCACTGGGCAGATAGGGATGCTGCTATGGTTTGGATGGACGACGTCCACCCAGAGCTTCCTGTGTTGGAGGCGTGGTCGCAGGGTGGCAGTGCGCACCCTTCAGAGCCAGAGACCAGTGTGAAACCCTCGGTCACACGAGGCATGCCCTGGGAAGGGCTGGAGGCATATCTCACAGGATCCTGATTCATCTTACGGAAGTGCTGATATAAAGCATGACCTCGGCACCTCCCAAGCTCACTGGCTTCCTGGCTTGTGTGAAGACATAAAGTCTCACACTCTCACATCCACACCTGCAATTGCCATGGGCCATGGTGAGATGCAGCCGAGAAAGCCCTTGCCAGAACTGAGCCAATGCCAGTTCCATGCCTCTGAACCCCCAGGCTGTGAGGCAGATAAGCCTCTTTCCTCCATAAGTAGTCCACCTCAGGTGTTTTGTTACAGTGATGAGAAGCTGACCAATGCTGACATGATGGGATTGTGACTTTTCACAAGTCACTCTGGCTGCTGTGGGGACCATAGGAGCAAGGGGACAAGAACAGAATCAAGTGTCCAGTTATCACCTGGTAATAGATGGCAGTGGCTTTGATGAGGCTAGTGACAGTGGGATGAAGAGGGGAAGATGGATCAGGGCTTGCTCAGAGCTTGGATGTCATAGGAGAGGAGAAGCAGTGATCCCCAAGACTGCAGTAGCCCAGGCCTCGTAAACACTAAAATGAAATTAATGCAACTCATTCAAAGTACAAATGACATTAATAAATACATTTATGAGCACATTGTCCTTTATTGGGTCTGGGGAGTCACAAATCTTCCCTGCCCACCCCCCAGTAAACAACTGCTCCTTGGCTCCCTCTAACAAAATTATATGGGTACGCTTTATGGTTTCATGGACTCCGCATGCTTCTCCCCTCTATCTCCCCTCATGACTTTCACCCCCTAATCATCTGATAGGTGCACAGGCTGTCTCCTGCGTCCTAAGGTCCATCACGAGGGGGCTCCATCTGCCTCGGTCAGCATTCCCGTCCTGAACCAAGTGCTGTCTGGCAACCCGTGGGCGCAGTGAACTGAATAAATATTGGATGCAAGTAAATGGCCTGAAATTAACTCTCTGAGCCTCCAGGAGATAAAGGACAGGAAGCAATCTGAGCCCAGCATGAACACCCACCCAGCATTTCCTGGTCTCCCCACAAGGATCCTCCCACTCGCTCCCCAGCCGCCTGCGAGTCTAGACACCCCATTCTGATGGAGCGGCGCCTCCCTGCACAGGATGACTCATGGCTCAGAATCCACCACCGGGAGTTCCCAGGGCTGCCTGAGGAGGCTTCCCGGCAGAGCTGCGCGCAGGGAGGACTGCATCCTGACTTCCAGCCAGCTTCCTCCTCATCCCCTCCGTTTCTCTTCCACCTTCAAGCACTTAGGGAGCATATCTGAATTCCCTTTGGAAAAGCCAATTCCATATGGAAGCATTTCACTGAAGGACGTCATGAACCTGTCCTTGCAAAATTCCAAGAGGAGTGACTTTGAAGCCCACCATGAGCAGCCAAAGGAGAGGTCCTGGCTGGCTTTGTGCTACCTCCTCGTCACATATTTTCTGATTCTTGTGTCTCCCAGTCCCAACTTCAATGAGTAATGTGCAGGACACCACTCTGAGAAATTCTGCTTCCCAGGTTTTAGACAGCAACTGTTGATTCAAGCATTGGCAATGTGCAGGCTAGAAAGGCAACCCACTCATTCATTCCAAAACAGAAAAATGCCTCCAAAGTCATTCATGCATCCCTTTGGATGTTTAAAAATATGTATTAAGGTCAAACTCTGTGCCAGGGCCAGGGTATCTACCACTGACTAAACAGGGTCTTCTCCTTCTCTTGTGAAAGACGACAAAGCAATGAGCTCTCAAGACTTGCAGAGTGAGTTATGTGACATAAAGTAAATGAAGGTCCTGTGATACAATTCAGGGTGAGGAGGGTAGCCTCCTAGCTCAGGTGGTCAGGGAGATGACCAGAGATGACCAGGAGAAGGTTGATCAGAGTTGACATTTACTATAAGATGCAAAAATCAGCAGCCTACCATTCAGACAATGGCAGGGGTGGGAGAGAAACAGGCAGAGGGAGAGTCCAGAGAGGCCTAGGCAGAGGGAAGGACAGGAACCACGCCCGAGGCAGGAGCAGTGTCCTGTCAGTACTTCCAACCCGGTGCCCAGACAGCCCCCTTCCTCCAGGGCCAGCTCACTGGGCTGTCGAGTGGCAGCTGAAGGTCCGCTCAGCCCACCACACTCTTCCCCACAGCCCAAGCCTGGGCAGGCTCCCCCGTCCCCAAGGTCCTTGCTCACTCCTCCACAGGTGGCCACTCCTCTCCTGTCCATACTCAGCTGAAAGAGTCCCCTGAAGACTGTAAAAGGCTTCCTTGTTTTCAAATCTGTTTCCCCATCTTCAAGCTCTCCACAGCCTTTGAATTTTTTGCTCACTGACCCAGCATCCTCCAGACCTTCTCCCGTCCTTCCTCTCCTCTTCCAAGATGAAACCATTGCTGTTGGACTCCTGTGGCTGCTCCTTTCTCAACACAGCCAACAAGAACAGAAGCGGAGCAGGACACCCAGACTCTCGGCACCATACCCCGGGCGCAGTGCTGATCGCTTCGCAAGGCTGGCTGCAGCCTGGTTTGGGATATCGAGTTGGGCGTTTCCTCTTCTCTCTCTCTCTTCACTTGTGCAGGTGGGAAGGAGCCCCTGGTCTCTGGCCCTGGGGAAGAGCGGGGAGAAGGGAGAGCAGGGAGGGGGTCCCCAGGGCAGAAGAGGATACTGCCTGGAGGCAGCTCTCGTTCCCTGAGCCAGGGTGCTGATGTTGAAAGTCCTGCGTGGAGAGGCCACGGCAGCTCTGAAGGAAACAGAAAGATGGGAGAGGAAGAGGAGGGACGGAGGGCTTGTCTAGATCATGAGATCCCCAGACAGCGGTAAGACGGCCAGTCTGTGAGTGCAATGGCAAGCCTGTGGCCTGATGCCTGGGTCTCTGGTAGGTGATCGGGGTGGATACTCAGGCAGTGTCCTCCCTCCATCCCTGAGGGTGACACTGCCCATCCAAGAAGTGGAACTTGGAATGGGGATTAATTAACCTTGTCTAAGATAGCACAGAAGCTGCTTCTTGCTGCAGAGCTGAGCTCCTGGGTCCAGATTCCCACACGCCTCTGCTGCAGGCTGCCCAGGGACCTGTGCTTGGGACTTCCTCACCTGTGTGTCATCAGTAGGACAACGCTGCCCCTCCGGTGCCCAGAGTGGCAGGGTCAAGATTCATAGAAGACCGTCTGACGTGAAAACCCTTGGCCTTACTGAATGAATTTTATCACAGTTCCTAACTATTTTCCTTTTCTTTTTTTCCCCCATGTATTTCCACTCTCTCACAGTGGTCTTCCACCCCTTGTGACTTCGGGCACTCACTTCTCCATCCTCTGTGCCCAGGCTGGTCTTCACAGCCCAAGCTGCAGACTTCCATTGTCTGATTAGCCTGACTGAGTCAGCGCTTCCAGTCTCTGAGTCATCCCTCTCGCCAAACACCGCTTCGCCCTTGGGCATGACTGGGGTCCACATCGAAGCTCTTCTGCTGTGCTTCTCTGGGCAAGTTACGGAACTTCTCCCTGCGTGAAAACTTCATGTTCTCACCTGGAAGCCCACGAACACAGCAGCTACCTCACTGGGATGTGCTGGGCATGTTAAGTTAGCTACTGCCTATAAAGCTAAACATTTCGAATAGTATCTGGCAGATAATAGATGCTCAATGAAAATCAGATTTAGTTATTCTGCACAGTAGTGTGTGAGCCTGTGCACATAAGTTATGAGATGAAAGAGATCTTTACCCTTTCAGAGTTTCCACTCTAGGTCCTTGTAGGAGTTTGCTACTATGTCATCTGCCTGTGTTTCCTCTTGCTAGTTAGCCCTTCGGGCCATGTTGCTGTTGTCCTTTATCAGGTACATTCCTTTAAAGCCAGCAAGTCCTTGGTGACTTCCTGGGGTGCATCAGAGAGGGCCAAGGAGCTGAGAAGAATTTAGACTTTGCACTACACTCAAAAGGACCTCAAATCCTCTCCATCCTTCTTCAGCCGCTTAGTCTTGGACACATTATTTAACTTTTCTGAGCCTTGACTTCTCATTTGCTGAACAGGGGCAACATTTGTTGGTGAAAGGAGTGAGAGAAGGTTGCACTGGCCTACAGAGCACAGAAGTACAAGTCCCTCTGAAGGGACGCAGGCTGCTGTGACCAGTGCTGACCCACAGACTGTGAGGAGAAGAGAAAGGACCACAAGATGACCCTCCAGCTTCCTCTTCCCCTGCTACCCAGGCCCGCTGTAGACATTTGTGGAAGAAATGAAGCTTGGCAGTGCCAACCCTGCAGGTCAGAATGGAGCATGGCCTGGGTGATGCTTCCCACCACCCACTGAGGATGGTGGCCTTGTGGAGGGCTGTACAGAAGGACTTCCTCTGATGGCGGAACTGCTCTATGCACTGTCCAACGTGGCTACCGCCAGTCACAGGGACCCCTGGATGCTTGAACAATAGCCAGTCTGACTGAGAACCTGAGCAGCAAGTTTTATTTCATTTTAATGAATTTATATTTGAGAAGCACTGTGGATACTGGCTACTACATTGACCAGGGATGAAGAGCTGGCCTTGATTTTGCTCCTTGGAAATTCCAAGCGGTCTGACTCCCTGAGAGTGGAAAACCGTTCCTGGCCAGCCTCTACTCTTGACCCCCTCGGCTTGACGCCATTCACTCTTGCACTCAGCTCCCCCACGGATACTGCTGCAGTGGTACCGAGCCCCTTTCCTAGACTAAGCCATTGAGAAGCACCACCTTTTACAGAAAGCACACCGAGGCCAAGGACTTTCCACCTAACAGGATGCCTGTTTCCAGATCTAAGAGCAATTCCAAAAGCCCAGGGCCAATGATCAAGTGTGCCAGATCCCAAGTAGAGTGCGTGAAGCTGCCTTTGAAGGATTCTAGTCCAAACTACCTGCAGAGACAGATCTGCACTCAAAAAGACTGAAACGAGTTGAATGAGGCCTTCAGAATAATTACATGTTGTTAATTGAAAATGTTAATCACGTCATATTAGGAGGAAGACAGGGTTAACTTGGTAAGATTTCAATTCGCCAGGCCTTATCTCGTGTTGGAAAGAACCAGATGATTAATCCTCTGTATTCTTCGGGGACGCGACGAACAGCAGCAATTAAATTAACAACTACAAAGTTTATGCTCAGAGATTCAAAAATGAAAGACGGAAACACTTTAATTTTTCACAAGTTGTTACCTTAATTATCTTCTTATTGCTCTGTCTCTTCCCTCGTTACAAGAACACACCCCTTAGTATTCACGGATCCCTTTAATTTGCTGTAGCTTGGAAACAATGTAAGAAATGTCATCGTGGATGCAAAGCCATAAATCTTACTTTGTGTATGCTCATTGGAAATAAATTGCTCTGCTGTGCCTAGTCTGAGTGTTCACTCTACAGAGGGCTGACAGATTTCCACTCGCCTGCGAGTGATTCAGAATATCTTGGAAACCATGCACATGGAAGGCTCTTTATCACTTGGTGTCAAGAGCAGCCACAACAAAATTCCTTAGGAGAACAGGAGGAAGCTTAATCGGTCAGGTTAATGGAATCCAATAAGGAAAGAGAGCAATGTGGTAGTTAGGGAAATAAACAAGAACTCAAATCGAAACTTCCATTGCTAATGTACATTAGAAGAAGCTTAGAGAAAAATCTACATTATCAAATGCAAACTTTTAAAACCTTCTTTATTTTGTCTCTTCTGAGAATGAATCTCTGCATGGTTAGCAGAGGAACCCTACTTTGCAAGGATCAGAGAAGTCTCCTCTCTTGGAATGTAGCTAATCAAAACTGAAAAAGAGAGAGAAAAGAAAGAGAGAGAAATCCAGCAGCAACCACCATACAGCCAGAAAACGCTGGCTCACGGTGATTTAACAGGTCCCCTGACATCTATGCCTTAACACTGCAAGCATCACGAACACCATCTTCACCTTGCATATTCCTTTAACATTAACTCAGAAGCCCATTTGCACATTTAGTGAGGGACGGACGAGTCATTTGCCGCAGCAATAGGACCTGAGTGGTTTCCCAGGCAGGGTTTCTAAGCAGGCTCCCTTGATGTGAATGAAGCCTAACTGGAATTCTTCCCTTTCCTTCGCAGATCATTTTCTGGCCGAGGGGGTGGGAGAATCGATGACATAATTAAGAAAATAGGCTAGCAATTTGGCAACTGTGAATGAAATTAAGAAACAAACCTACCACAAAACCCTGAGCTGAAACAGCAATGTGATCAAGTGATTGGGAGCCCGACCTGGGAAAGGAAGGAAAACATATCAATAATTGAAGGCCTCGCATCCTCAGTGCCTGAAGAAGCAATCAGCATCACTATAAATCCTCCCCCAGAGTGATGTGAGAGCCTTTGACGGTTATATATACTGGGGTAGTATCATCACTTAGTCCACTTTCTGAATTTCCAAAGTTTCACGGCAAAATGTCATATCCCCGGAGGACGCCCTCGCAACAAATTATTAACATGGCTCTATTGATCATCACCCAAATGGCAAAAATCTCAATAAATTTCATCTGGACCTTTACGGAAACCTCAAAAATGCATTACGCCCCTCTCTGCTGACCACCGATTTTATGATCACTATTGTATTCCCAGGGCAGTCAATTTTATACAGCATAACCAACTGCCAAGCGCTAACGCGATTCCCTCCATTACGGAGGCCCATGTATTAAATTTAGTGAAGCACAATATCAGACTTCAAATATTGCAAGGCTCAGAATTGAATGCCGCAGAGTCTAATGTCATCAACCTGACAAATACACTGACTGATTAAGTAGCAGATCATGTATTCATATTTGGAACTGCTGTTCTTTTTCTGTTTGGCTGTATACTTTTTGGATTAGCCATCATATTTCAAAATGAATGGTATGTTTCAGAGAATAAGAGGAACTGACAGCAGAGAAAATCTGCCCATCTTCCTCCTCCTCCTCCTCCTCCTCCTTCTCTTCATGGCAGTCAATTATTACTTTCTTAATGATGTGCTATTACACGACTATTGAAAATGTAAGCACAACTCAGAAATATGTCATTTTTTCAATAAACAGCTTCTTGTTTCTTTTGTCTTCTATCAATGCGAATAAGCTTTAAAGTTATCTTTAGTTTATGGATAAAATAGAAGGTCTTCTGGGGACTAATCATATCTCTCTCTCCTACTCTGAGTGAAGACAAGCTCTTCTCTGCTTCTCCCTCTTTTGTGATTGATTCTTCATTTATTGTAACAAAAGCTACTAAAATTACTGAATTTCCTAGAAACAGTTTGCTTTTATTTGAATGCCAATCAACCGCTTTAGCCACTTGTCTGTGGGGAAACCATGGTTGTTGCCACAATCTTCACCTCGTCTGTTCATCCCACGCTGAAACGTGCTGATCCATCCACAGATGGGGGAGGCTGGAAACAGAGTATCTTAAAACCCAAGGCCCATCGTGTTTCCTCTCTATGGCTTGTACACAAAATGATACTTTCCCCCAAATACAAATCTCTCTCATGATATTGAATATACTAATATATTTTAAAAGTATATATTCTTTCTCTTCCCCTCTTTCCTGCAAGACCTTGAAAATCTGATGCTAACCTCTTTCTAGGTCATTGATTCTGATATGAAAAACTATATTTTGCATGCCTTTAAGTCTTAATTTGGAATATTAGTTTTGCAATAATGAGGTCACCTCCAAGAATCAAGAACACATGAGGGCTGGAGAAGTCACAGATCCTTTTCCCACATGAGCCTTACAATTCAACATCACAAAGACATAAAGTGTGACCTGTGGGCACCAGGCACAGTCTTCACGCAGAGGTGTCAGGGGATCTGTCCTATCTCCAGGAGGCAGCGTTCTGCGTCTCCAGGGTGGTTGCTCATTGGATTTCTCTCTTGATTTTGCTTAACCCACTCTACTTCAAACAGCTCATGTAATTGGCATGGTGCTGGGTTTGTCTTTTTGTGACTGCGTTGTTTGAGTGAACATAATGTTGCCACAGAACATCCATGTTATAGCACATTATGGCACAATCTCTCTTTTTTAAAACTATATAGTATTCCCTTATGTGGGCATACCACACTTACTTTGTGTGTTCATTCATGAGTGAACATATCGGGCACTTCTGCCTCTTGGCTATTGTGATTAATGCTGCAGAGAACCTGGGTGTGCTGAGCATCAGTATGTTTTTTAAAGTTCCCCAGGTGATTCCAAAGTGCACTTTGGGTAGGGAGCCACTTCTCTAAGATACTGTGAAGATCCTCACCCCTCGAGGATCTCACCACTATGCCATGTGGATGCTTAGAAGTAGGAAAACATAATTTCATGTAGCTCTGTATTTACAAGTCTATCAACAGACCTCAAATATAGCTCCTTCAAAGAAGCTTAAGTGTCCCTTTTGCACAAGAGCCTCTGGGCAGATGCACAAGTGACCACTGGGCAGACTGTTTGCCTAAAAGACAAGCCTGAGCTTCAGCAAAGGAGGCTCTGCCCATCTCAGCTGGGTCGAGCTCTCACTGAAGGGGTGTTGTGCAGAAGGTAGCAGAGCTCCCAAGTGAGGGAGCCTGATTACAATCTCAGCTCCAAACACCTGCCTGCCACATTGCTTCCAGCCTGTTTCTCAACCCTCAGCATCAGGATCCTCCACCACAAAATGCAGATTCCAAAACCTATTTTGCAGGGGCAATGGATAGAAAGTGGCCAGCCAGGACTTGAAGCAGAAGTAGGCACTGAGCAGAAGCTACGGTTCTCATGTCAAAAAGACACTTTGGAGCCATGAGGTTCTAACTTTTCAAACATCCATCTGGTTAGAAATAAGAGAGCTGATCCAGCCCACCAATAGGTGATGCGTCTTCCCTGCGAGAAACTGATCATATAACTGAAGACAGTAATGGCTGCCCCACTAGCCATGATCTCTTTTTGATAGCACCCCAGAATTATCTGTCAGATTATTAATGAGATGAGAAGACTGGGATTATTCTTGGTCCTCACTTTAGTTTTCTACCCATTTAAAAAATATGTATTGACAAAATTTGAGCACAATATTCAAAGCAGAGAATTTTCCCCCCAGAAATAGTCTTCCAGAACATTGTCTATTATTTATGGGTTTTTAAAAAAATCATAATCATATCATGGAAGGAAAATATCAAGGAAAAGAGTGCTGGAAATGTCATGGGCTGTAAAACCTACGTCTCCACCATAGAGCCTGAATACTGTCATCAATGCACGTTTCCTGAGCACTGACCTACCACATATGTTGTCCAGGTCAGGCTCTGAGTGAGGCACCTGGGTTATGGAACAATTAAGGCAATGCCCCTCCCTCTCAGGAGCTCATAGCGCTTATAAGGTCAATGACCACAGTGACCACCAATGTGCACAGTGACCACACAATCACACTCAGAGGACTGCAGCACCACAGGGCAAGGTGCATCACCCATTCAACTGGGTGCGATCAAAATGATGCATCTTCAACAATAAGGAACATTGGATATGCAAAAATAAGGATTCCAGACAGAAAGAGCCACATGGGCAATGTCAGAGAGGCCAGTGATGGATGGGAGCTGAGCAATATGTACCCCATTTGGAATTGTTCACAACTGCCACCTGGAGATTCATTTGTTGCTTACCTATTCAGTCACCAACTATGCACCCACTCACCCAACCATCCATCCATCCATCCATCTATCCATCTATCCATCCATCCATCCATCCATCCATCCACCCACCCACCCATCCACCAATCCTCTGTTCATATTTCAAAGTCCAATAAAGCTCTCTTTTAGCCAGGAGCTGCGTTATCTATCCATAGGCAAGTCAACAACAGCAGAGACAGCTCAACTGAGAGGCTCCCAGATTCTCCAAGGTTGATACATCTGGCCCATTCCTCCAAGGCCCTCCTTCCTAGTTTCCACAGCATCCTGATTAGACTGTCATCCATCCAATGTGTAGACTTAACACAGATTGCAACACCTCAGTGATCCCCCAGTAAAAAGAGCAAACATAACATCTCCCCCTTGGAAACTCAAGAGTCTGAAGACATGGCCTTCCTGTAGAACTTGACCCCGGTATATTCCACAGCTCCCTCAGTGGGGGTGCCACCATGCGGCCTCATCTCCATCACTTACACCATCTTCTGAAAATAAATTCCCTTTGTGGAACTGCCGCTTCTAGGACCTGCGGTTCAGGTGAGGCCCACTCCTCCCTCTCACCTCAGGGATGGACATGACCCATGTCTAACCAACAAGAATCTTTCATTGTCCTGGCTGAAAGGACATGACACTTGTGCGGCCACTGTGCATGCTGAGTTGGTCAAAACGACACAAACACAGTGGTTGAGGACCTGGACTCTAGAGTTAGACCTCTGAGATTTGGATCCTTCTAAAAATGTAACTTTGGGCAAGTTTCACTCTCATGACGATGGACCCGTTACAAAATAGCTCCAGTTCTTCACCTGCCTTTTTGGCACGACCACTGAAACCCAGCTATGAGTGGCAGCGTCTGCCTTCCCCTCCTCTGAATCTCGGCTGGAGGACCTGTTGCTTGCTCTGGCAAGGAGGGAGGAAGGGACAATGTGCCAGTTCCGAGCTCAAGCCTCACGGCCCTGAGCACCTCCTCCTTTCTGTTTGAGCAGCTGTGCAGGCTCACTGTCCCTCCCTCCCCACTCTGAGAACCAGCTGTGAGCCACGTGCAGTGCAGAGCTAGGCCATCTCAGCCAAGGTCACTCTGGAGCATCCCCCAATCTGCCGACTGCAGACTCAGGAGAAGCAACAATCGGTCACTCTCGTAAGCCACTACACTTGGGGCTAACTTGTTACACAGCAAGCTGACGCAACCATGCTGCACCCCAAGTTCATTACATTAAAATGGGGCTAATGAGGTTGGTATGAATAAGATTTATTTATATCTAAATTTTTCATTAATAAGGAGGAATGAATGAATTTATATTTAAATGCACTATTAATGATGAATTTAGAAGTACATTGTATGTCATGGATTGTCGGGAATGAGGAAGGGGTGAGTTAATACTCAGGCAGCACTTAGAACAGTGAAGATCTGCGGCTGCTATCATTCTTTCACTGTCTTGGGCTTTTGTTTTGCTTGCCTTTGGCTGTCATTTTGGGAAGAGGCATCTGCAGCAGCTTCCACCAGGGTGCCACTGGGTGGGGAGCAGCCTGAAGCTGCTGCATCCCTTGAGATCCATCCCCAGCAAGGAAGAATCTGCCAGAGGATGATGTCAGCAGGAAACAGCTGAGCAAGAAACAGGGGAGAGAGATTTCAGGGAGCAGATCTGTATATCAGGACCTGGTCCGTCCCGGGCTCTTGCAGTTGTGCAGGCCAAAAAACTCCTCTGGGCCCAACCACTGGGCTGTGACTCTGTCAGACGCACCCAGAAGTGTTGCTTGGTCAAGTCCCTGTATTCCTGCCCACTGCCTCCATCAGGCCATCCTATGCAGATGGCTGCATTTCGGCCAGCGTCCATGGAGTTGCAAAGAGCAGTGCAGGAGAGGGCCCATTGCTGGAGAGCACACAACTCAAGTCCACAGAGAAAACCTCCTTCGTTCCTTAGCTGCACTTCCCTGAAATCATTGCCTGGCTGTGAGTTATCTCTGCACTCACTGCGACTCGCACCCTCAACTGCCCAACCCTGGTCCAGAGTGGATGTGCCCATCCTAGCACAGACAGACACACAGACACAAAGACACACACACACACACACACACACACACACACACACACTCCAAATCCCTGAATACAGGAATATAATGTGTGAACTTGAGCTTTCAAAACCTGCTGTGGTTGGGTGCAGAAGTGCACACACCTGTAATCCCAGTGGCTCTGGAGCCTGAGTCAGGAGGATTGCAAGTTTAAGGACAGCCTCAGCAATCTAGCAAGTCTCTAAGCAACTTAGTGAGACCCTGTCTCAAAATAAAATAAAATAATGTAGTACAGGTAATAGGGCTCAGTAATAAAGTGCCCCTGGGTTCAAACCCCAGCACAAATAAGCAAAAAACCCTGCTGTGGTCATTTCTGAATAATAATATATTTATTTCTCTATGTATTGGTAATCCTGCATCTATAAAATGGGGATCACACTAGAATTGAAATACAGGGGTGGATAATAAATATCAAATCAGTTATTATTTATGAAATGCTCATAACCAGACCAGACGTAGAAGAAACACTCTATTAGCCACTCCACATAATTGTCATTATTTATTTATTTAGGTACTGGGTATTAAACCCAGCAAAAAAATTTAAAGGGCAATTCAGGTTGAAATTTTGAAGCCAATAAGCCAGTGCTGCCGTACCTCAGTTTACCCTGTGGGGTTCTGATGTCCATCCACTGTGTTGTTGTGAGGGGCAAATAAGACTGTACGCACACGGTGTTTGGAAGTATAGTAAGTGCTCAAAAATCACACCCTCCGTATTTTCTAAGGGAGTGACACACTTTGCACTGCAGAACAACTCAGCATGGGGAAAGTCAAGAGTTTCAAAGAGAAAGCCAGGCATGTAAACTGGATTCTTAAGAAAGAGTTGGTGCTGGTGATGGGTGCCTACGAGGTCTCTCCTGGCCTTCTGCTAAGGATCTCATTTCATCCTCAGGTCTCACAAGGAGGATGGTTCTTCCACACCCATTATACAGATGAAGATGCTGAGGTCCAGAGAAACTAAGCAACTAACCCAAAGTTCTACATCTGGTGAGGGGAGGAGGACCAGGGATGTGAACTTGGCACTCTGACCGCCACAGTACAGATGCAAAACCACTGCTACATAGTACCTCTTCCTTTGTCCTAGGAGCAAAACACTTTCCATGGGGTCACTTTGGTTTTCATTTAAGGTCCCAGCTTTTCCAGTGAACTCCCTTCATCAGAGCCAAATGCTGGCCCTAGGAACGCTGCCTCTCTCCATGTAAATATCCACCTGGAGCCACGCCCAGCCCCCCACTTCTTCAGCCCTGGGAATCCAGCTAATGGCGCCACTTCTTCCAAGTTTCAGATTTTAATTAGCCCGTAAGTCTGTCACTGGCTGGTGAAATATTTATTCCTCAGGAATACACTTTAGTCATTTATGAATTAGAATCCTATGGTAGAAGTGGGATACAGGCCTTCCATGCCGGCTGGCTGCTGGCCCCAGAAGTGCACCCTTCCCCACTGGCCATCTCCAGTAGCCCCTGCTTCCTCCTTTGCTGTATGGGGGTCCACTTTGTTTTGGGGAGATTCAGAACTACCTTGTAGTATATCCATATCTATGTAGACAGCACACATTTCAAATCAGATATTACACCAACATATGTTTTATTCACAAGTCCATTAAAAACTCCTCTGGTACTTGGAGAAAGGATAATGCACTGTAGCTATTGGGAGGGTCATAGGACTCTCCTAAGGGTGCATTTCCACTGCCTTAGTAATTCCAGTTCCAGAAGTAGGTAGATGGAAAGACCACACGTATGCAAAGATCAACGTCAAAAATTTGCTGGTGTAGAATTGACGGGAACAGCTTTCACTCTTGCAAAAGGAGGCCGCTATGTGACATTCTTAAAGCAAGTCACCACTCCTCACCCCCATCAAACCCACCAGTGGCTTCCTTAAATGACAAATTATAAAGTGTGCCATATAAACTCTCAGTAATCTTCAGTTGCAAAGTATCGTTTTATGAATAGAAATATAAAATCAGGCCCCTATATGCACAGGTTCGGCATCCACGAACTCAACCCACATGGGTAAACAATATGTGAAAACGTGTTCAGCTGTTCTGAACATGTCTAGACTTTCCTTCTTGCCATTTTCCCTAGACAATACAGTACAACAATTATGTATATAGTATATAGGTTATTATAAGTAACTAGAGATGGTTGAAGGTACAACCTGAGAGTGTGCGTAGGTTCTATGTAGATACTATTCCATTTTACATATAGGCCCTGAGCATCCCCAGATTTTGGTAGTCACAGTTTTGGAACCAACTCCCTGCAGATACTGAGGGACGACGGTACTTTGAAGGAAACCAGTTTTGGGTTTGATTGATTTTCTCTATTGCTTTTCTATTTTTAATTCCATTGATTTTTGTCCTTATGTTTAGCATTTCCTTCTTTCTGTTGGCTTTAATTTGTTTGTTTGTTTGTTCATTTCTTTTTGGTTTGCTTTGCTCTTTTTCTTTCCGGTTTCTTATGCTAGAAGCTTAGATTATTGATTTGCAAGCTTATTTTCTAATGAAAGCATCTTCTCTCTAAGGACCACATTAGCTTTATATCATATATTTTGTATAATATATTCCCATTTTCTCTCAGTTTAAAATGCAATTCCCCTGGAAACTTCCTCTTCAAACCATAGGTTATTTAGGTCTTATTGTTTAATTTCCAAGTGTTTTAGATTTTCCTGTTAATTTTATATTACTTAATTCTTGCTAAATTTCATTTCATAAGAGAAAAACTTCAGTATAATTTCAATTATTTTTAAATTTGGTAAATGGATGGTTTCTTGGAGAATGTCCTAGTGGGTTTGAAGAGCTGGGTGTTGGGCTGCGGGATCCATTCCATTGCTTTTCTGTTGGTGGAGGTTCTCACTGAGTTCTCTGCACTGGTGTAGCTGTCTGCAGACTCCTCTGACTCTCTTTTTGACTCTGTCGGCTCTAGTTTGATTTGGAAGCTCCATACTCTGCTGCACACACAGTAGGGATTCTTCTATGCTCTTGGCAAACCGACCCTCTTATTATGGGGTGCTTCTCTGAATTCCCAATAAGTGCCTTTGGCTCTGAAGCACATAGTGAGGATGTTCAGTAGAAGCAGGGTGGGGTGCCCCTGAATATGCCCCATCTTGATTCAACCTGGAACTGCCCCTGGGGTTTTTAATTGTCATTGACTTGTCTCATCTGCCAAGATGATTTGAGCTCACTCACTGTACTTCTTCCTCTTGCCTCCTCAGAGTCCTGGACAGGTTAGGTGAACAACTTGAGTGAATTAATAAATTTCTTCATCATACAGAGGCAGGAACACAGCTGGTCCATTGCACATACATGCAAAAAAAGTATGTGTACACACACACACACACACACACACATGCATGCCTATGTGTGGCGTTTCTACTGGCCTCCTATGCAGAGTAAATGCATGATGCTCAGGGGTGGGTCTGCGCTGTGAGTGCTGGGTCCCAGTCAAACGTGGGCTCTTCCTCAGATTAAGGGCATGCTCACAGTGATGCTGGGCAGGGTTACAGATGTGACCTACTTTTACAGACCACGGGTTTGATTTTATTCACTTATAGAATGAGAAAGGTGACTTGGATTTCCCCTCCATTAGTCCACTGGCCACGGGGACTCACTAGTCAAATGCATCCAACACATCTTTGTTACCCATGTCACCAGAGCAGTCCCTCGCAGCTGTCTCAAATGATACAACAGGAATGGCATCCACCATTCACAGACACGAGCGAGCCCTCCGAGTGCCAGGCAGCAGGCTAAACTCTTCCATTCCTCCTTTCTGCACTGGATCTCATTAGATTCTTGTGGTGCCCTGACTTTGCAGGATTCCCACCATGATCCACAACTGATCCCTCCCTGAGTGTGGGAACCTGAAACTTGCTTCCAACCCGTGGAATATGGAATATGGCAAAGGGGAGAGAAGGTCGGAGATCACACAGGATGACAGCATCTCCTTGCTGAGTCTCTTCCTCTGGAGTCTCTCGGGCTGTGTGTGACTTCCAGTCTCTATTTCTGGAGCTGCCATGAATCCTAGAGCCACAAAGAAATGAATTCTACCAATAATCCAAGGGAGGCTGGAAGCAGATCCTATTCCACACCGGGCTGTGGTGAGCACCAGCCCTATGTGAGACCCAGTCTGTGAGATCCTGAACAGAGAACCAAGCTAAAACGTACCCAGATTCCTCACCCAAAGACACTGAGATAACAAATGTGTGTTGTTTTAAGCTCCCTACGTTTATAGCAATGTGTTGTGTAGCATAGAAAACTAGCATAATTCTTGCAAAAGTATTATTATTGTTTGAATTTTTCAGATGGGATAATGTAGATTCTGGTAGGTTGGGAAATTTTACAAATTTCACACATTGAGGTACCTGGATGAGCTAGAATTCCAACTTAGAGACCTGGGATTCTAGACCTATAATAATAATAACGCGATCTTGCCTCCCTCCACATCCCCACACCTTATACACATTATCAACAATTTGAAAGTATTCCCAGAACTTCCCAATAAAAAAAAAAAAAATCATGAGCTAGATTGGAAGGATCCTTTTTTCCCATTGGTTTAAAGTGTGTCTATGTCCATAACTATGTATCCTTACGATGCGTCATTTAAAAATAAAACATGTTAAAAATAAAACACGTCCATGCCCCTGCTACAAAACCCAAAATACATATGTGACCTACACAAGTCCCGTGGTGACCTGTCGGACTGCATTCCCAGCCCTGCACCCTTCCATAGACCTCCCTTTACTATTTATTCTCTCATCCTGAACTTCCCGCAGCTCTGCAGATACAGTCCCTTTAGATGCCTTTGAACTTGATGTTTGGCAGGGGGTCCTCTCCTCCACCTCTACGTGTCCAACATTTTGTTGATCCAGAGACCTCCTCCAGGAAGCCTACCCAGCCTGGTGCTCCAGGGAATCCCCAATTTGCTCTCCTGGCACATGTCAGGCATTGTCTAAATTGCCCCCACCAGCTGCCACAGCCTTGAGGAGCTGCTCCAAGTCCAGCATGCCACTGTGTGCCCCTGCCCAGCACCATGCCTGCACAGAGCAGTGGTCAACCGCCACCAGCCAAATCACATCGTGCACTTTTGGGGTCCTCCCCCCACCATCTCCATTTACCCTATGCCATGCACTTTCGGGGTCCCCTGCCCCCGTCTCCATTTACCCTAACAGTGCGTAGAATGCTGCTGAGTGAATCACCAGCAGTAGCTTTGCTGGCGTCCCACCAAGTCACATGAATTGCATTTTCCAACTCCTGCAGTCCCCGACTGACACTGTGGGTTTTCTGTTTTCTTTTCCAAAAGGTTCAGTTTTAAGCTTTAATAGATTCATTGAATGGAAATGTACAGTAAGCTGGAGCAGCAGCAAACCCTGAGCTTGACTATTTATTGCCTATTTATTTGTGTGTGAAGCAAAGCAAATAAATTCTTTGGAGAGGAGGGGTGGGGAAGAGCAGAGAAGTTGGTGCATGTGACTGCGATGTTCTGGCCCCATGGGGACCACGGCCATTGCCCATGATTGGTTTGCCTCAAAAGTTAACTCTGGATAACTCCTCGTGATCTGCTCTCCAGGGTGATGTTCCCTTACCCTGGGGCTTTCAGAGGCAGCAGGTGGGTGGAGTAGCAAGGGTCTCCCTGGTTGGTTTGTTTTCTCTGTCTGAATCTTCTGGAAGGTGAGAGTTATGACTAAAATGCACTTGGTCGATGGGACCAAATGTGAACCAACCAATGGAACATCAAATGAGGAGGGAATTTCAGAGATGACTGCTGTCAGTTTCTCAGTTTCCTTACCTGTGAAGTGGACAGGTTCTGCTGTATGAGTGAGGGCTCATGTATTCAAAGAGCCACATGAAGCACTCAGCACAGTGGCTGACACTCTGTCGCTCAGTTTATGTGAGTTTTTATTACTCCCCTTAATACAAAGTGTTCATCACAGCAAGTCCTGAGTAAGTGTCCCTGGTTATTAGTATTATCACTGCTATTTTTCTGCTTTTTTTCAGGGAGTCTCTGAGATGATCCTCAGCAACTCTTGTCCTTGGGTATCTCCCTCCCCTGGAGGAGGGACCGCATCATTTAATTAGATTACTGAACAGAATCCAGCATGAAAGATGGGGTTCTGATTCCAAGATTGGGAAATACAGTGGCCACGTTCTCCATCTCAGGTGTCCCCTCTCTCTCCCGGGATTGCTCACTCCCAGGGAACCAGGCACCTGTCCTGAAGCATCTCCCTGAAGGCTCCAGGTAGGGAGCTGGACAGCAGATCTCACACCTCCCAATAGTAGGTGAGAGCTCAACAGCAAGTCCTCACCTACTGCAGCCTTGACATGAGTTACACCCCAGCCCTGCTACCAAACTGCTCAGCAAAGATACACCAGATCCCACAGGCACCATGAGTAGTGATTATGTAGCAAGAGGTGACTAAAACAATAGTATTGGTTTTTATTTTCCACTAAAATATAAGCTCCACAGGGTTGGACTTTTGTACATCTCTTTCACTGCACATAACTAATGTCTGTCAACGCTCCTGACACATAGCAATTACTCAAAAATACACTTATCTCCATGAGGCCATTACAAAGGCTCATTAACAGGGATGCCCATTCCTCACCTGAACCTGGAGGAAGCACACAAGTTTTCTCTATGGCAGTCACTGCACTAAATGCTAAAAAGAATACCTTCTGGAAACTTATTTGAGGAGTGTTATGTATCACACCATTTTGAAGCAAATGCTTGTGTTTATTCTTTTGAAAAACTCAGAGGATTGAAGAAGCACTCTTTATGTGGCTAATATTGACACTCCTACCCAGTTCCAACCTCCTGTCTCCTCCTTGGTCCCTAACAGAAGTAGCTTCCAGGCCAGGTGAGCCTACCCCACCCAGACTGTTGTCCACATTTTGGTTTGCTTAAAACTGGCCCAGCCAATGCCTGGTATACATTCGTCACATCCTTACATGTGGGCTCTATGCTCACAGCACAACAGTCAGCACATCTAGAAGCAGAGATAGCAGGAATGAAGTCAGAGATGGGCATCCCAGCAGAAAGGAAGCAGACGACGGGCAGCTACCAGGATGTTCCATGGGCTGAGCCCTAGCTGGGGTGGCAAGTGGGCAGGGGAAAGATGCAGAGGCTCATTCCAGCCCATGCAGGAGGCAGTGGGAGGCTGGAGTGAGCCCTGGTGGGGTGAGTCCTGGAGTGGAGGGCCATCCAGAGCCATGGCAATGACAGCGGAGAAAGAGCTCCGGCTGGAGGAGATGGATGGGTGGTATTCAATTTCTCATTAGGCTCACGGTGTCACTTTCATTTGGATCCCTGTTCCAGTGCTAATTTCCACAGTGCTTGAGTGCTTCATAAAATGAGGCGCACTCACTCATGCCTTGATGCGGACTGCATGGCCCATTTCAGAGCTTTTATTAAAGGGTACAGTGCACCTCCACTTTCTTGTCGGGGATAGGAATTTGGAGCTGTTGGATATGTGACCTTGGACCGCCCTAACAAAATGGCATCTCCCCCCATTGCTCATATTTGTAAATTCTAGCTTGGATGCAGAGTGTCCAAGATACGTGCACAAGCCCAGGCAGGAACATGTTCACTTTCCTGATTGTTTTGTATCATGCAACTTTTGGAACTCCGCACAAGACGTGATTTGCCACTGAAAACCAACTCATTTCTTATGCACACTTGAGAGTTAAAAATTTAAACAGTTGTCTTTCTTTTCTTTTATTTCCTTAAGATGGTCCGAGCATGAGGCAAGAAAAGTTTTTGGCAAATTGCTCATAAAGCTTACTATTAAATGATATATTTAAATGACAAATTTACTAAGTGCTTACCATGTGAAAGGCATAGGTGATTTTTTAAAAGGCTAAAATCTCCTTGTTGTAGCAATACAGCCTACGCCAAAAAAAAAAAAAAAAAAAAAAAAAAATTCACCCACGTGCACAGAACTGCATAACTTGAGAGGATCATGTGACAATGCCCACAACTGGGAACACTTGGTGGTGGGGAGGGGCCTTAATGTCCATCAATAAGAAAGTAAATGTGCTAATTAATGAGGACACATCCATAACCCAGGGGATTATGTGGCCTTATAAAGAACAAAATTCATCTGTGTATGTCACCAGGTAGAGATCTCTAAAATGCATTCACTGGTAGAAGGAGGTTGAGAGCGGAGAGAGTGTGTAGGGTGGTTCTCAGTGCCAGACTACACATTCACAAGTCCATAACTCAGGTTTGAAGTGACGCACATCACATTGTTGTCTTTATATGTCTAAGTGGCATATGGTCCACCCTAACATTCAGCAGACAGAAGTCCTGGGGGAACACTTCCTGTAAGAGGTGTAGGGGCCACAAAGGAAGAAGAGAAACTTCTACCTTTTGCTTTGTAAGCATCTTCACTATTTAAAGATCTCAAAAAAGTCTTTTCCATTTAACTGTGTGATAAAATTAGCTACAAAAGCCCCAATAACTTGGGGGCCAAGGAGCCTTACCCCTGTCTAAATCAGTTGCAAGTTGCCATATTGGGTCCCCCTGTAAACGGAACCCATGGTCTATCTGAGCTGCGGGTTTCCTCAGAGAGCTCAGTTTATTTATTCGTTTTTAATTGACCAATACTGTATATATATAGAGAGAGAAAGTTTAACTTTGAATAGACCCATGAAGGCATTTAACTGTGTTCCATCCTGCTCCCAAAGTCTTCCTGTATCTAATTGGGTGAGTTTGACTCACCGGTGCATTAACCCTCAGTGACACCAGCAGTACCTCATGAACGGTGCAGACCCTGGCAGATACATGCTCCTAGAGACCCTGCCCAGTAGTGGCCAAGTCAGTGAGGTGCATTACAATGCAGTCATCCCCATCATTCTACTGCTGCCAGTATTCCCACACACAAATAATGAGCCTAGGAAAGATGATGGCTTCTCCTTTGTCCCACAACTAACCAACTGCAGAAGTGGAACCCAGACCTGGGTCTTCTGAGTCAAAGTCTCAGGAGTTTCTGTGTGGGCCCAAGTTCCTGCAGATCACACCATGAGGCTAGATTTAAGAGAACTTGAACTTTTCAGACTCAAGCTTAAAAAGAACCCCAAACAAAAACCATACACAGCATGGAGCTATTGAAGACTCTGAACAGGACCTGCAGAAGGCCCTGACTTGGACAGTAGCTACTGAAAGGATGAGTCTGTTGACAGTGTAGAAGACAAGTGGCCCATGGAGACACAGAGCAATGGGGTGATTCTCACTTCTTATGGGGAATCTTAATAATTCGGGACTTGGTCTAACACATGAGATCACAGAATATTTCTGTCTCTCATGAATCAGTCTCTCGCTTTCTCTTTCTTTCTCTCTTTCCCCTCCTCCTTCCCTGACTCCCTTTTCTCATCTCATGAAAGTGCAATTTGTATAGGGCAAACCCTAACTGTCCTTCAAGGGTTAAGCCTCCAAGAATTCAGGGTGAGAAGTCAGTTTATTAATTGTGAATGAGACCATTGGCAGGACCTGCTAAACTAACACGTCAGCATCTTTTCAATCCAGCTTATCAATTTATACCCGTGGAGGGCAGCCTCAGAATTATAAAGTTTATTTCCCTCCTCTGGGAGAAAAAAAATCAAATAGATTGGCCAGCATCTTGAAGATTCAAAAAAAAAAAAAAAAGATACAATATAGCTACCAGAATACTTA
Organism: Glaucomys volans; assembly: GCA_020662805.1. Classification (NCBI taxonomy): domain Eukaryota; kingdom Metazoa; phylum Chordata; class Mammalia; order Rodentia; family Sciuridae; genus Glaucomys; species Glaucomys volans. The sequence continues at coordinate 210,102 of JAJEJO010004625.1, forward strand.
TATAAAGACCAAATCCTTTCACACTAATGTAATTTCTCCAAGTATAAAAAGTTCTGCACAAGAAACAGACACGAACCATTTCCATCCAAGCAAATACTTGGTAATCTACACCTAAGCCTCCCCAGTGCACGGACATTGCTTCATCGGTTAAAGACACAGGGAATAAGCTGATAAAACTGATACATTCAGCAGGGCTTCCGTTTCCCACCACCCCTCCCCCAACAGCAGAATTGCATTACACACCGCACACATTTAAAAATGTAATATAATCAAAGGAAGCATTATTCTTACAAAGGCTATTAAAAGAGCTAAGTAAATTCATACAGTATAATAAAAATGATTTATTTACTATGAGAAAGAAATGGTAGGGAAAATAGTGCGGCTGGGCTCCATCTGCAAAATCAGGTTCCCATAGAATATTAATCTTCATTGATTAGCTTGGAAGAAAAGCAAAGCTCCCACTTCCACTTTTACGGGGTAAGTTAATTCAAATGCTTCAATTTGACAAAGCCCCATCTGATCGCGTTGAACTCCTTAATTCTGAGCATTGCAGAATATTCTATTTGCTTCTTGAAATCATCAATTTATGTCCAACAACATCTGTAGGAAAATGAGATTTGCCAAATGTCTCAAGATAGGAAACCACAGTTCTTTGGCTTCGAGAGATGAGGAGTTTTCCCTAACCTTTCTTTCTGTTCTTTTCTTTTTTTTTCCCCCCACCATACCTCTAGGAGAATAAGAAAAAAAATGAAGTTTTTCCCCCAGAAATATATTATGATATCCCAGTTTCAGTAAGTCTATGAATGCACTGCTATCCTTTCATAGCCAAAAATTAAAAGCCCTAATTTTATATTGCAGGTGTCCCCGGAAACACACACACCCTTCACCACCCATTACAGCTTTGGGGACTAGGGTACACAAAGATATTTCAATCTTTAGTCCCTAATTTTCTTTTCTGTGACATGATCACATGGTTATGTTATTTTCACAATAAAAAGAAAGTCCTCTCTTGAGACCATTGGTTGTTGGCCTCTGCCTGATATAAATTTCAGGAGTGGATGTAGTTTAGATTTCTCTGTGTCCTAAATTGATACTGCAAATGTCACCAGAGGAACTACACTAATTTTTGTGCAGAGAGACCTCTCCTTGTTGTTAACCACAGCACACATGAAGGGCTTAGAGTTTCCACCTTACACACCCAGGCTCTCCTTGGCCTGGGCCCAGTGGGCCATCTACTCATGTCCAGACTCCACCCCACCTGCTGCACTGGACAGGGAGCTTCACCTCTGTGTCCCTCCATGTCCTCCGCTATAAATGACATGGATAGCTATTGATACTAGCAGTCTTCCAAATACACAGGTGAATGGGAGCCCCTCTGGCCTGGGAGATGGTTGGGGGCACTCCACTGCACTGTGCAAGTTTCCCTAAGACTTTCTATCACTGTTTATAATCTTATATTTGTTGGTGAGATTCTTTGACACAGGGCTCTGTACCTTGCATGGACCCAGAAAGGCCAATGAAGACAGTGAGGTGGTGGCCTCCACATCATACAGCAGGGTGTCCAGGCCAAAGAAGATGTCAGTCCACAGCAGTGCTGGGTGAATGAATGAAGGGCACTGCCCAACGGCGCTCCCTGCCGTGGAATCACCCTATCTTCCTCCCTTTCTCCTGACATGCTTCACTCCTTGAAGCTGCTGGTGTGTTTCAGTAGAAGAGGAATGCATGTCCTTGTGGCTCCCTCTGTTCATAGAGCCTCATCCTGTAAGACAGGGCTTGTGCTTCAAGGGTTCTGGGAAGTCCTACTCTCTCCTTTCCTACCTCCAGCCACAAAGACCCTTCTCCTTAGCCAGCTGAGCCACTCTGTCCCATGCCTGGCTCACAGGTGTCTACTCTCAGTGACCCAAAAGAGCATGAGCTTCCAGGGAAGCTATGTCTAGCTGGGGACCCTGCCACTCTCTAGGATTCCAGGTTGCCTTAGGGTTCTGAGAGAAGGTTGGTGAGTCATTAGTTTCACCAGCAGTCAGCAAACCTGATGAATTGTTGGGTTGCAAGAATTTTCTCCTTTTTTCTTGATATTTTTTCAGGTCACAATAAAGTGGACAGAAGTGGGCAGGGAGACAGAAGAATTGTAGGAAGTCCTAAGCTAAATGTTAGAAAATCTACTTGCATGACTTCTCATTTTTACCTATTTGGGTACTTTTAAAATTAATTTTACAAAACTGAAAGCCACACACATGTACTCTAAATTTTTAAGTGATCCAGAGGCCACCTCTCACTGACCCAGCTCCTCCACTCAGGGCTTCCTCAGAGGTGGACAGCGTTTCCATTGCTTTCTTAAGGTGACCCTTTTCCTGTTGGGCTTCCTGCTTGCTCTCCTTCACCATCTAGCTTAGTTTGCTCAGTGTCTGTGCAGACCAATAAGCTCATTCTTCTCCTGGAGGCACCGAAGTCCATCATGCACACCCATCACGACCCATTTCACATCCTCTCTCAGTGGGTGCTGAGTCCAACAAACAGGGCTTTCCAGAGCCTCCTCACACACGCCTCTTTGTGCACATGGGGGAGTGCATCTCTTGGGTAAATTTCCATGAGTGTGCTCAGAGGATCAAAGAGCATGGGCATTTTTAATTGCAATGGATGTTGCCAAGTTGTTGCATCAATGTAAACTTCTGTGCTTAAGGCTGTCTTTCATATTTTGTAATCAATTAATAATGTATCTAACAACTCCCAGTGAACTGTACTCAAACATGCAAATACACACCGGTAAATACATAGAAGGAAGGAGCCATCTTATCGGTCACTCTATATCCAGTTTCTAGAAACTTCTTGGAGACAGTAAGTGCTCAATAAGCGTTTGCTAGATAAAGGAATGCACGAATGGATTTTCTATCCGCCTCGGATCATTGAATATCTTAAGTCAGATGTCACGCTGCTCTTCAACTCGTTCACATCTCAAAGTCGTTAGGAAACCAGCAAAGAACACACTGTAGTGAGACGAGATTCAAAGAAGCTCCTTATCTTTCACGGGGAAGAAGGAGGCCATATGTGCGAGTCCCCTGATCATGAGTTTGCTATTAATCTCCCTTCTAACGCTTCTGATTTCAGAGCTGATGCTCATGATGACCCCGAGGCTGTTCTGAATCATCAGAGATTAAATTATGTTGAGCACAATTTTAGTGAAATGTATTTTATTTTATCCTAATTAGCTGAAAATTGGTCATCCACAGATGTTATTTCTGGGGTCAGAATGATGAAGCAGCATCTTGCCTCAGTTTGTCCCCCCACCACTGCCCCCTCTCCCCCCTCTTTTGTCATTAGCACCCCCGTTTTGCTTTTTCTAGGTCAAATTCATATGCTGAAATATGACAGAGAGGAGAACAAGGGGGGCCGACCACACTTTTCCCATCGGAAAGTCCCTCAACCCTTCACAGTCAAGTCAACACGTAGTCTGATCTGCAGCTACGAAAAAGGAGGTGGTGACAGTGGGTTGGCTTTGATGACCCTCCTCAGACAGAAAAGACACAGAGCCAGGCCTGGAAGATGAGCTCCAGATAGGCTCACAGCTACAGAAAGTCAGCCCAGCAGCTTTATGACTTCATTCTGGAAAAGACACACACATTCCCTGGGACAGAAAGCAGATCCCTGGGAGAGATCTGGGAAGGTGGGTGGGGTGGAGCTGGGGGCAGGGATGGCAACCAGGCAGGAAGATCTGAGGAGGACTGAGGTGCCCACTTCTTCAACTGTCCTGAAGGTTTCAGGGCTGTACGCAAACACTTTCTGCATGGGCAGTTTTTTATTTATTTGTTTTTCAAACCTGTTTGAAAAAAAATATAAGCCCTCCTTAGTGAGGAGGGAGGTGCTCTGCAGAGATGAGGGATTCCGAGGGCAGGCCCAGTCCTCACCTGGTGCAGCTCTTCCGTTTCAAGCTTATGCACCTCCAGCTATGCTGAGCCCTTACACCTCCACCCGTCTGTACTGGGAGGACATGAAAATCCCTGAAGAAAGGCTCCACCTTGCACTCTGACCTACCCAGCCGCGCTTCTCCCACCTGCCTGCTGTCCCCTGCTACTGGGTCTTCAAATGTGCAATTCCTTTGAGGCTGCAAGCTCTGTGCTTCCTGATCCCTTGCCAACAGTGTTCTTGCATGTGGGCTCTGTAACTGCTGATTATTCTCACATTCAGACCTGGCCTGCACCCCGCCTCCTCAGAGAGCCCCATCCTGGTCCCCACCTCCCAATCCCATTTCTGACCTTCATAGCACATCCACAGCTGCAGTTATGCACTTGCTGATTTGGTTTGATTTGGGGGAGGAGATTGGCACTGGGGATTGAACCCAGGGGTGCTTCCCACTGAGTTATATCTCCCACCCTATCTCCAGTCCTTTTTATTTCTTATTTTGAGACTGGGTCATGCTGAGTTGCCCAAGCTGGGCTCAAACATGAGATCCTCCTGCTTCAGTCTCCTAGCAGCCAGGATTACAGGCATGCACCACCATGCTCAGCTTGTTATAGTGCTTTTACTGACGGTCTATTGCACTGGAATGCAAGCTTCATGTGATAATGGACCTTGTCCATCTCCTCACTGCCGCATGAGCACTGCCTAGAACAGTTCCTGGTTCAAGATTAAATACTGGTTTAGAGGTTGCAAAATGAACACATAAAAATCAATAGCTTTCCTATATAGCGACAATGAAGCAGCTGTGAAAGAAATCAGGAAAACTATTCTATTCATGATAGCCTCAAAAAAAAAAAAAAAAAAAGGAATAAATCTAACCAAGAAGGTATAAAACCTCTACAATTACAACTATAGAACATTCAAGAAAGAAATTGAAGAACACCTCAGAAAATGGAAAGATTCCTATGTTTGTGGAGAGGCATAATTAATATTACTAAAATGTTCATACTATAAAAAGCAATATACATACTGATGCAATCCCCATCAAAATACCAATGACATTATTCACAGAACTAAGGGAAATAAAAAACAGTTCTAAAGTTCATTTGGAATAATTTAAAACCCAGAAAAGTCAAAACAATTCTTGGTCAAAAAGCAATAGTGGAGGCATCACAATACCTGACTTCAAAATAGACTGCAAAGCTATGGTAACAAAAACTGCATGGCACTGTCATAAAGTCAGGCACATAGACCAATGGGACAGAGTAGAAGACACAGAGACAAACCCACACAGACACAGTCATCTGATCCTTGGCAAAGATGCTCAAAACACACATTGGAGGAAAGACAATCTTTTTTAAAAATGGTGCTGGGAAAACTGATCATTCATATGTAGAAGAATGAAACTAGACCCTTAATCTCTCACCCAGCTCAACAGGCAACTCAAAATGGACAAAGACCTTGGAATTAGACCAGAAACTATGCAACTCCTAGAAGAAAATATAGGGTCAGTGTTCCAGGTTATAGCCACAGGTATTTACGTTCTCAATAGAACCCTTAAAACTCAGGAAAGAATGCCATGAATTAATAAATGGGACGGCATCAAATTAAAAAGCTTCTGCACAGCAAAGGAAACAATTACGAATGTGCAGAGAGAATCCACAGAATGGGAGAAAATCTCTGCTAATTACTCTCTGACAAGAGGGTTAATATATAGAATATATAAAGAACTCAAAAAATTTTACGTGCAAATATCAAGTAACCCAATTAATAAGTTGGCAAATGAATTAAACAGACATTTTTCAAAAGAATAAATACAAATGGCCCACAAATATATGAAAAACTGTTCAGCATCATTACCAGTTTGGGAAATGCAAATTAAAACGACTCTGATATTTCATCTTACACCAGTCAGAATGGCAGCCAAGAATAAGAACAATAAATGCTAGAGAGCATGTGAAGGAGGGACACTTTTATAGTATTGGTGGGATTGAAAATTAGTATAACCATTGTGGATCAGTATAGAAGTTCATCAAAGACTAGGCAGGGAACCACCATATGAGCCAGCTATGTAATCTTCCTCAGTATTTATCCTAAGGAATCAAAGTGATCATACTACAGTGATTATACCCATGTTTATAAGAACACAATTCACAATCGCCAAACTATGGAACCAGCCTAGGTGTCCATCAATGGATGAATGGATAAAGAAAATGTGGTATATAAACACAATGGAGTTTTATTCAGCCACAAAAAATGAATGAAATTATGTCATTTGCAGAAAAATGGATGGGACTTGAGAATATTAATGTTAAGTCAAACTCAGAAGGTCAAAGGTCATATGTTTTCTCTCTTATGTGGGAGCTAGAGAGGAAAAAGGAAAAGAAAGATTGAGGGGCATTTCATGAAGATCAAAGGGAGATCAATAGAGGAAAGGACCACGGGTTGAGTGCTGGGGAGTACTATTGCTAAATTATATCATTATATTGTGTGCATGTACGAATATGTATCAACAAATCCCATCATCATGTACAACTATAATGCACCAATAAAAATGTGGAAAGAGAAAAAAATTTAAAATGCTGGTTTAATTAAGTAATTAATATTCTAATTTATTGACTTGTGTTATCACTATTCAGCAGACATGTCTTAGGGCACTTGATCAGGTCATTCCCTAACTAATTCACCTTAGTAACCTGGGACTTCGAGGTAGCATGGGTTATGCATTATGAATTCATAGCTCAAACCCCTAGCGAGGGATCCACGCATAGCAGGTCTTCAATAATGTTTACTGAATTAAGTTAAATCATTACACAAGAAACAAAAAGGTGATTGTTACATCAGAATTTTGAGACAGATGGGCTTCCAGAAGAAAAAGTCCCGCAACACAAGGAAAGTACAAATGTAAAAGCAAGATGGCATCAAGTAGTGATGACTGAATGATCTGCAGAAACACTTAGGTGCATTACTTACAACCACCAGGGTGTTTCATGTTTGTTTATCACCAGGAATATAAAATAAATGATATCAAGCAGTAAAAGTGCTTTCAATCTGATTCCAGCATTGACCAACTCTCACATAACCTTACCTCCTCATTAGACCAACCCACCTATTCCCTGATGAGGATGGATGGCAGTTTTTTCTAGAGAAGAAAACTCACACCTTAATGCACGCATGCACACACAGCCTTCACACACATGGTATTTAAAATGGAGCCCAGAGGTGGGTTGGAATGAAGCTGTATTGCATATTCATAATTCATGGTGCTCCTTTAAATCTGCAGCAAAAGACTTTCAAGGAGTGAAGAGGAATCCAATGGGGGGGGGGTATCGATGAGTTCTAAATATTCTAGAACTAGTCCCATGAAAACCAGAGATGTGCATAGGAAGAAATACCATGACACAGTAGTTTCAGAGACTGTCACTAGCGAAGGCAAAGGCCTAGCTTCTCCTGCTGAGTGTCTACTGTCCAACTCACCCCTCCTTAGCAGAACCACACCTCTTCCATTCTCAGGGTTCTGGAGGAGGAAGTGCAAGCTCTGGGCTTTTAGGGTAGTCCTGTGACCTCAGCCTGGCCAGACCAATGTGACTGGTTAATGGATGGGCACGTAATCTAAACTCAGCCAATGAGAGGCAGTCCTGGGACTTTCGCTCAACCTTCAAGGCTTTGGATACAGGGGAGCAGGCTGTCAGTTAGAGGTGCCTCACTGGAAGAACACAGGCATGGAATGACTGTGACTGAAGCCTATATCAAAGAAAGCCCGGCTGAAGAGAAGGAAACACACACATGCATGCACGCACACAAGCATGCACAGATTTCCAAGTATATATCGGACTGGTGCAGTTGTGCTTGAGACCTACCTCTGAAACTTTTCCATTTTATTTACTAGTGATTTCTCCACTTAAGAGTGTGTATTGCTTAAATTTGTTTGTGTTGGTTATTTTTTCCAATCACAACTGAAAGAAGGCAGAATAGTATGCAATTAGAAAAGAAGTGTTTGAAGGAAGTGAACAGCAGAGATTCTGGTTCACCATTCTTATCTCCAGAGGCCATGCTCATGTAAACCACAAGAGAAATCCTTGTCTTGGTGTCTCCATGTAAAGTCTCTTGTTAAGGAGCCTGCAACATGGCTCTGGGACATCTTGACTTGCCTACAGAAGCCCAACACTCTCACTCCATCTTTCCTAGCATCTGTGCAATCTGAGGCTGAGTTATTGGGAGCCAGGATCTTGAAAAAGTATTCGATATTTCTAAGTCTTACTTTCCTTGACCATGAATTAGTTCAAGTTTCTTCCATCTCAGGATGACAACGGTCTGTTTTGATCTGAGGTACAGTCTCCTAATGGGCTAAGGGTGGGGCTCAAGGTCAATGTCAAAGACTCTCAGGCCATGTTGGTCCATACTCATGAGAAGCCGCATTGACCCAGGTGGCTCAGCTCCTCTGGAAGGCCAGGCAGAATTCAGAGCTCATACTTTTGTTTTTAGCAGTCTCAGGGATGGTCACCAGCTAAGATAGTCAGCACGTGGATGCTGTCTTATTATTTCTTACTCTGGCTAATTTTCACATAGTTTTAGATACACACCTCCTAAAATTCCAGATGCACCTCAACCTATGACGAGGTTGTGTCCTGATAGACCCTTCATGAGTTGAAAATCCAAGTCAAAATGATCCCGCTCGCCTCACAGACATCCTGGCTCAGCCCAGCCCACCTTAAACATGCACAGACCACGGGCATCAGCCTACTGTTGGACAAAATCACCTAATCGTGAGTCCATTTTATAAAAAAGTGCTGAATATTTCATGCCATCTATTGAATACCTGTGTCTAAAAAATGCTGACTACACAGCCCACTGACTATCGGCCGTGTGCCCTTGTGATTGCCGGGCTGCCTGGAGGTACAGCTCACTGCCACCACTCAGGGCGCGTGGGACAGCACCCAGGTGCATGTCCATTGCCTGGGAAGAATCAAAATCCAAAATTCCAAGTATGGTTTCTGCCCCATGCGGAGCACTCTCACACCACACAGTAAAGTTGAAAAGTCATCCATGGAACCATGTGTGTTGGGGATTATCTGATTTATTCTGGCTTTTGTGGGGATTGCTTTATTTAACAAATGACATCAGATTTTGCATGTGAAAACCACCAAGGAAAGCTTAAATTCCACTTTCACTCTTGTTACTACAGGGGGCAGGGTTCTCTCATTCTTTCTCTTTTTTTACCAGAACTAAAAACGAAGCTTTTATTGAACAATTTCCAAAATTAAATTGTCCTGCTACAACTTTCTTTATATCTGACCACTCAAAAATATTTGAAAGTCAGACCAGTTATTGAAGATTTTTCCCCAGAAAAATATCATATGTGTTATATGATCATTTTCATAGATTTGGACTATAATATATAACTTTTCCTTGCTTCCGGTGGTCTTGACCAACATATAGGAGCTTCCAGGTGTGACAGCATGTTTGAGAGAGAGAATCAGGGACACCGTGGCAGCTCCTGGGCGTGTGACCTCTCGCTTGTGAGCAGCAGGTACAGATAGTGGCATTAGGTGGGGTGGATTCTGAAGGCTGATGTGGAAGGTGCTTTAGAGGCTGAGGGTCTGTGGATCTCTGAAATGTCGTTGGGCATCTCCGGGACCTTTCTACACAAATTCTAATCAAGCTGGCTGGTTATTACATTCATATCAGGCATGCTCATATTTAGCACTTTGTTTTTACTATGTAAAAGAAAATAGACGTAATGGAAAATTTTTAAACTGCAGAAAGGTAAAAAGAAGAAATCAGCTACACCAACCACCGCCAACATTTTGTAGGATAGATGTAAGCAGGTGTGTGTGAGTGTGCGTGCGTGCATGCACATGTCTATGTGTGTGTAAATTCACTGCTACCCTATGCACACACACCTTTATATTCATATATATGTATGTTTATATCACATTTATATTCATATATATATACATGTACATACATATATATAAATGCATACACACACACACATTTGGTTTTGGAAATAAATTGCTGCAAAGCATGCACTCTGGAGGCTGTGTTTCTGGGTTCTAGTCCCAGCTGTCACTTATTAGCTCATCAGTTCTGTAAAGCCTGTAGTCTTCACTGTCAGCACATGCATCATGGACATCAGAATCACAACTTTCTCCTGGAATTGCTGGGAAGTGACTATATCATATGTCTGTGTGTTGGACACTGGTAAACAGGTAATATGGGTTAAAGATCATCATTATTGTCAACATATTTTAAATGGGATCTCAAATATGCATCCTTTTGTCACCTGTCATCCGTCCACTTGACAACATGTTGTGAACATCCTTTCACACTGGCCTTCTTGCTGGAATACAGGTTCTATGTCAGAAGGTCCACATGGGTCTAACTTGCCATGTTTCCCTAACACCAGGCAGGATGCCTGGCCCTTAAGGAATGATTTCATAAATGATCACTCGTTGCTAAACTGACTTGAAACCAGATTCATGATAAATTCAAAGTTCTGGAAATCAAAGTGATAAAAGTGCAAGAGAGGGAGGCCATCAGTATCCCATTTCTTCTTAAGAAATCACCACTCATGAAGAAATGCATAAATCTTGGGTGAATACCTTGCAGAGCACCCACAGTTTCCAGAAATAGACTTTTGTACTATTTGGTTAGGCACACAAAGAAATAGAGAGTTAGATGTAGAAAGAAAGAAAGAATAAGTAGGTAGACAGGTGACTGGAGAGAGGGACAGAGGATGGACGTGTGTGCGGGCTTGGTTTTCCATGCACACAACAGAGCCAACCCCAAGTCTGCAGCGTTATGAGCCCTGCTCAGGGTGAAGGCCTACTCTGCTCCCATGTTCGCAGTATGCTTGGAGTTCTCAATGGAAGCGCAGACATTTTTGGTTTGAAAAATTCTTTTCAAGTTAGACTGTGTTTTCTAATCTCAAAAAAATTGCTGGTTGGATGATTTTCATTCCTTTGTAAAATGACAAGTGATACTTCACTTTTTTGCGAAAGGTTAATGCTAAGTCTCCAAACTTTACAAATTGTACTTTCTCCATAAAATAAACTATCACAGGCTGAAGTGCAAGATTAGCGAGAAATGTTCACACTGTTGAAAATGGATGGATTTTGCATTTCAAGGTGACAAGTGCAATGTCAGACCCGATCAATCGATCACTGCATAATTATTATTGCAAATGATCCATATCCATGCTGCAAACCTTAAGGGGAATTTAATGAAGCAGTAAGCACATCAATAATAAGATCTACTTTGGTCTCTATTAAATCTCATGATTCATAAATAGCCTGGCATGTTTTATTCTTTCTTTAAATCCTGTGAAGAAATCTAGGGAAGTGGATGCTTAAAGGCAACTATTTAACACTTCACTAAAGATGATTCTAAGGCTCTCAGAGAGATTTAGGCTCCACAGTGAACCGCTCTTCACATCCAAGCTCATGAAATCCAACAGCGAATGGATGTACAGAGAATGGAGTTCCTACACTGAGTGAGAATCAAGGTCGCTATCTTCATTTCCCTCTTCCAGTTCAAATTTTCAATGAGAAAATTCCCTATAAACAGGGAATGAATTGGGATCTGACAACCATGAGCAAGAGGGAGGAAATAGTCATGGGCAGGGCCTATTCTGATGACACCCTCCTCTGGGTAGGTCCAACCCGCCCAGATGCAAGCACTGCAGCTTATCTAGCCTCTGTGACAAGACATTGGTGGTACTCATGCCCTGCCTCTGGGTGAATGCCACTCCAGATTCTAGTGCTGAGAGTAGTGGGGCTGGGCTTCAGCCCAGTACCTTCTTTCCTGATGGCCTTGTGCAGTCCACCAACTGCACAACACTTGGATGTAGAATGCACACAGAGAGCAGAGCCAGCTTAGAAGTGAGAAGTCCCTAACCCGTTTGTCACTGAGCATTGGTCAAGTTCTAGTATCAAGAGGAAGAGGGAATCACGGCAGGCTTAGGGACAGAACCTATGGCAAGCAACACATAAAAAAAAAAAAAAGCCACACTATGGCATGTTCTCCATAGGCCTTAAAGTCTTGCCCTCAGGATGTGTATCTTCTAATAGCCCCCCAGTAACCTGTCACCCTTGTCCCAGCAACCGTCACATCATCTTTCAACATGCAACCTGCTCCCTCTCTGCGAATGCTTTTGGTGGTATAAACTGTGTCCATCGGTTCCCTCTCTGAGCCCACTTCTCCCCTCCAAGATTTTCTGATCTCACTCACCCATGTACTGCTACCTTCTCTAATCAGTTTGGCCAAGACCCTGGAAGGTAATCCAGAAAGTCTTGCCATCACTTGAGCATTATTTTTGCTAAATTCCCTCTTACCCTCAGTGCCCAGCACAGTCTCCAGGCCCAACGCTGCATCAGGACTCTCCCCAGCCTGCAGGATGGCGGGCACGGTCCCGACTCAGGTGCTGGCTGTGCCGTGCTCCTGCAGAAAGGACAGGTCCCCAGGTGCATGGAAAGGCCCTGCACAGGCCCTACACATTGCACACCTCTCAACATTGAGCACACGGTGGCAGGTGCCCTTCATTCTCTTTTGAATCCTGTATTGTGACATTATTAGCTTTTTTTTCCCCCTCTCTTCTCTTCTGATTGAAAACTTGAGAAAACTTTTCGTAGATGAACAACTTAGTACAAGATAGTCTCGGGCATAACATCTTCCCCTGTACCGGGGAGTATTTCCTTGGGAAGTCATCCTTCGCCAGCCTAGCAAGTACAAGCCACTCTTTAAAATAATAATAAAAACAATAGTAAAAAAGAAAACCTCAGACTTGCACATGAACCTCCAAAAATGTGTCAAAGCTTAGACTCCCCCAGGTACACATTTGAGAGGGTTATTCTCAAACCCTGGCCAGCACTCAGCAAGTTACCCAGTTACAATTTCTCTCAATTAGACAAAACGTGTTGCTTAATTTTGCATGTGTTTGGTATTGGGGGAGGCCTATGTCCTGTGTTCATAGTCATTTGATTTTTTTCCCCTGTGAATTGCTCATTCTCCTTTTCCCACGTTGCACATTTTTTAAGTTGTTATTGTTTCTTATTGTTTTATTTGCCATGGGCTATGCTAAAAAAAATACCTGATGTCCAACAGTAGGCAAAGGGGTAAATAAATTATGGTATATTCACTTGTTAAAAAAAGATATGTTCTTCAAAAACTCATAAAAAAGAATAACATCCAAAAATATTTGTGACATAATCTGTATACAAATATATTTCCAGTATGAATCCAATTTTGGAGGAAAAAAAGACATCCAAGTACATTCATATACATTGATAGTTGAAGAGATCCATCACACTAATAATAGTAGTGAGTAATCAATCGGGGAGATTATTCTTTTTATCTGTATTCCCATTTTAAAATAATGTCCAAATATTAATTTTATTTTTAGAAAGAAAATAATAGTCACCCGTTCTAAAAGGAGAAACTTTTCCTGGTTGCTTCGGCTGCACATTTTTCTGAACACTGAGTTCGGCACTCTGTATCATTTTACTTCTCTAAGAGCTCAGCTGTAAAAACTGCTTTCATCTCCAGTTTTCTTTTCCCAGCATCCCCCTCTGCAGCTTGGATTTGCCTCCACTCAAGATGAGTAACAGGGGGAAAGCCAACACAAATCTCACACTTCAGTGCCAAGCTCTGAGCTAGGAACCAAAGGTGGTTCCCTGGGCTCCTCCTCTCCCCTCTTCAGGTAGTGTCCCCCTTTCAAAGAGGGATCACGTAGCAGGAGCCCAGTCCAGTGCAGGGCCAGTCCACCCCCATGCTGCCCGTCTCTCACATCCTTGCTTTTTGAAGCATTTCCCACTGCAGCTGGAGAGGGGGCGCTCCTACCCTCAGGGCTCCCGTCCCACACCTCCATATGCCCAGATGCTGTCTGTATTTGGTGTCTTTGTATTGATAATGGAAGTGACAGTGGTGCTGACTCAACCAGGACTCTGTGTCTGCCCTTTGTGATTCTAAGCACCTTATGCCATGGTCTCTACCCCAGCCTTTGGGGCAGTTACAAGGCAAAGGTGACAGATGGGGACTGACAGGTGAACAGGTGACACCACTTGGGTGCCGACCAAACCCAAAGGAGGCAGCAACCCATTCAAACGACAGCTGGCTTCAAAGGACCAGCTCTGCACAGGTGGCCAGCCGGCCAAGAGGGTTGGCCCCGTCTTGAAGATGGAGAAACGGATGGTTCCGGCAGTCACTCTTATCTGAGGCTTCTCTTGCTGTGGTTTCAGTTGCCTGTGGTCAACCACTGACTGGAAATAGTGAATGGAAAATTCCCAAAATAAACAGCCCATCAATTTTAAACAACCTTGGTCATAGTATACTGTTCTAACTGTTCTATTCTATTATTCTTTTTGTTGATCTCTTACTGCGCTTAATTTCTAAATTAAACTTGGTCATGGGTATGCACGTGTAGGAAAAGAATAACGTATCAGGTCCAGTACTGTCTGTGGTTTTGGGCCTCCATCGGGGTCTTAGGAGGCCCTGCAAGTAAGGGCGACTTCAGTGCCTGCGAAAAAGTAGTGCAAAGACCTCATTTTGAATACCATTCTGCCTCACTCCAAAGGCCACGGTCCTGATTATTATCTTATGTCCTCAAAAGAAAACTGTGCACAACAAACAACTGCATATGTTTAAGAGTTCATCGCAGTGTCTTGGGAGGATGATGCAGGAGGATCAAGAGTTCAAGGCCAGCCTCAGCAACTTAGCGAGGCCCTAAGCCATTCAGTGAGTCTCTGTCTCTAAATAAAATATAAAAAAGAGCTCAGTGATTAAGCACCTCTTCAATCCCTGAAATCAAAAAACAATGCATACATGGGATGTGTGCGTGTGTGTGTGTGTGTGTGTGTGTGTGTGATTCCTCTACGTAAAGCAAAATGCAGGCCCTCTGGCTCACTTTTACAAAGAAAGAAGCAGCACAACAGTCCTTGGCACTTTCATGGGATGAAAACGTCGGGGTCTCAGGAAACACGTGGGGCCATCGTGCACCTAGAGAAAACAAATCCCTTCTGACTGTGCGCAGTCCTCCATTTACTAATTGTGTCCCCGCTCTTGTTGGTAGCACTTGCCTCTTTGATTAGCCTTTTAATTTAGCACATTAACAACAGTCTCTTTGCTGGAATACTCCATCACTGAGCTCATTGAAGTCAAATGTCCTTGAAGATACTTAAAATTCCTAACGACACTGGGTATTATTAAACTGTTTTGTATTTCTGATCTTCAACCCACGTGCTCCGTTACTGGACAAAGCAGGCCACCGTCAAGCCACCCTGATTTATTCCAGGATTTCCACTGCTTTCCACCTCCCCCTCCACACTGCACAGGACCTCCTCGTTCCAATGCAGTTCACATTTTGCTTCTTTTCATTTCCCTGCCCCACATCAGAGTTTCTGGGCGAACAGGCCCTAGCAGAGAAGCACTGAGCTTAGCCGGTATGTGGGCTCGTGTGCCAGCAGTGGTAGCAAAGTCCACCTGGGTGGGATTTGGCTATTTGTAGCAGACAGACAGGTGCTTACAATCCTAGTGGGGGAAATGGCTACTTAGCTTTGCAACCCAATTCAGAAGTGCTCCCACTCCCCCATCTTCTTCCCCGCGCTCTGGAGCTGCTCTCTGCTTGCTGTGATCCTGCCACAGTGTGATGTGTGTAGCTCTGGGACTCTGGGCGGTGGTAGGCATCACCAACCAACCCCCATGCTCTGGCTCCTGCTGACCTCAGAACTGTCTCTCAGGTCCTGCTCCCTGAGCTCCAGCCAGCCTGGCCCTCTGGAACATCTTGTGCTTTTACCACCACCTCTCTAACACCCTCCCACCTCATGGTAGCTTCTGGAACCTTCAGGTCCTGGTTGAGAAGAGGCCTCCCTAGAAAGTCTAACCTGAGGTCGCCAATCCCAACACCCTCTGGCTACTCCTCCAGCCAAGCCTCCTGTGTCTTTCCGTGGTGGGTCTCACTGCCGACATGTATCTCTGCTTAACAGCTCTTTGACACTTCCTGGGAACCCACCCTTCCCTGCCTCAGGCCCCAGTTCTTCGGGGCTGATTCCATTTTCACATTCCAAATATGGGTATCCAGTGGTTTGGACATTGAGTCCCCGGAGGTGGTTATGACTGTCAGGGGACCCAACCCAGGTACGGAAGGATGGTCCTCAGTGCTTCTGTGAAACTACTGGCTTGTTGATGGGTGTGATCAGTCCCCCGGGGTTGCTATCACAGTGGGATGTCAGCCTGCGGACACAGTGCCCACCTTATCACCTTGGGTGGAAGCACATGGGGAAATGGATCACTTGACCTGGACCATCCATCATCTTTGAGCTTCTCAGACATGTGACCTGTAAACTCAACATGGTTCTGCAATCATGAGTTTTAGCTCTAACACTTCATTAGTTTTCTTCATTTGTTACTATTTATGTTTTGTTTTCTTGTGTTTGATCTGTTACATCAATGACACACCAGTTCCGTGAAAACTGAGATCAGATCATGTTACCCATGTAGCCATGAATTAGCATGAACATGGTACACTCTGAGCTCTCAATACATATTTCTTAACAAATGAATGAATTCAAAACAAATTTCTACTTGTATAAGGTTCCCCAAAGTCCTGCAAACACAATTAAATGTCGAGCTCCTGCCCAGTATATAATGACCAAGTAAAGAGAAGTCTGGGAATGCTCTGCTTGGGAGGACTCAGTGCATTCAGAGAAAAGAGACAGCAGGAAATGAGAGGGTACACAAAACCATGAGGCTGATAAAAACTTAACCATGCCTTCATCTTGTCCTAGGTTCTAATGAGTTCTGACTAGCTACAGTGATTTCTTAATGTCAAAATATAAAAGGATTTGCAAACAAGAGAACTGCACATCCCTCTAAGAGTTCAGAAGAATATTCTCCCATGGATATTTACCTTTTATATACTGGAAAAGCAAAATCTGTTTGCAGGTGTTAAGAGATGGGAGCAGAACTTTGAGGACTCAAAGGCAGGAGATAACCCAGATAGGTTGTCCACAGGGCATTATCACCTGTAAGGAGAGAACTCATTTTCTCTCAATCTGTCTCTTAACACATGTGTCTTCCCCCTCCATTTCTGGCCATCACATCTCAGCCATATCATCTAATCCACTGACAAGACACTGGAGAGGGGTAAACAAAATGGATAATAGGAAACTACGAGAGAAATACAAAAGTCCCCACACCAAGGAAACAAGTGGTGTTAATGCAATACAGATGATTTGAAAGTCTGGCTTCAATGATAAAATCAGTGGAACAGGAGAAACAGAATGCAAAAAAAAAAAAAAGCCTGGTGTACTCCATCCAACCCACAGCCCTATCTGAAGTGGCACTAAATGCCTCCCAATCACTTCCCAGCCTTTCTCTCCCTACACCTACCTTTCCTTCCAATTGTTTCCATTCTCAGATGTCTGAAGATAATAAATGAAAAACACAATGTGCCACTCTCTCTCCTTGTCCTAAAAGCCTCATGTCCCTTACTTGTCAAAACAATGCTCTACAGCTTCCCGAAATTATCTTGTTGGTATTGAATATCAATTTTTCAATTTGTTCTTCTCTGAATGGGGATGCAAGGTTTGTACAGAAACTAATCTGCTCACGTCGTTCAAACCTGCCTTGTTGGATCAAGCATTTGTCTGATGGTTTGGGAAGCTTTCTAAAGGTGTGTGAGCCACCACTCAAAACATAACACGGAGAGGGGAAGGACCGTTCACGTTGGGTGGGCTGCTCGTGATTCTCCACAGACACCGAGCATGCAGAGTCCACTGACCACTGCATCCAAGACATAGAAATAAAACCTCCTTAATCTTTTTCCATTAATACTCATCAGGTTTTGCTTTTAAAATAATGCATGTGTCAGCAAGGAATCCACACCTAGGCCCTAGATTTGCTACTGAGAGGAAGCACTTGCCCAATTTTATTCGTGTGTGTGTGTGTGCGCGCGTACGCACGCACATGTGCTAGGCTTTGCTCACCTATGGAGTTGAACCACAATTTTTTGCAAGACTTTTTAAACACAACAATTGCAAAGAGCTCAGTGTCATTACTAGATTGGAAAGAAGACCAGATAGGGCTTTAGGATACAATTCATTCCGCAAAGGGGAACCTCCATGTAAACAAAATTTCAGAAAAAAAAAAAAACAGATAATAAAAGAAAAAAAGCACTGATCAATTTATATCAATGGCCTCTGGGTGGAGAAGCAGAAAATAATGCATTGCTCCTGCCTCCAGAACCTGGGGTGGGCAGAAGCCACACACAATTAACCCAGGGAGGATGGAAGTCACAAGTGCGCCCCATTCGTTCACCCTCTGCCCCTCCAGGTTCCCTGTCACCCATCAGAAGGCTGAGTGTTCAGGAGGGCCAATCACCCTTCTCCACCTGTGGAGAGTGCAGGCCGGGGGCCACTTCTGACTTAACGATGCTGGGAACAGGCCTCTTGCAAGTGTTGAGAAAAGCCTTCAATCACCATTGTGGTTGCTGTTATTGGGGGTAAGGTATGTCAGAAAGAACAGATTATGTTCGGGGCTCTGAGCAGTCCCTGGAGATATCATGACAAGAGGGACAGTTGGCCCGTCGGGAGAGGTAAGAGTGAGGTGACGAGCCCTCTGGCTCCATCAGGGTGATGAACCCTCTGGTTCCATTTTTCTAAGCCCCTAAGACACATGGTGAGCAGGGTAGATGCTAAATGAACTTGCCAAGTCGACACAAGAAGTTCCAGATCAGAATTCTTTGGGGGGAACACAAGTGAGTCATCTTTGAATTCCTGAGGCATTTTGCTATAAAGCAGTCCAGTCATCGAAAATAGAGAAATTCTGAACTTTGGGATAAAGAACCGAAGTCTCTCTCTCCAAAACAAAAAAATGTTTCCCTTTCTTGCCACAGGCAATTTCTAGCACAAGTTCCCACAAAAAGGAACCATTCAACTAATGGGCCAACTAACTTGGAAAAAACAGACCACACTCTGGCCACCAGTGCCCCAAAGTGGAAATTGAAATAGAAAAGAAGGATGTCCTAGAGCCAGAGTTGGCAAACCAGAGTGGATATCTATAGGCCAGGAAATAACTAGCAAGTTAATTAATGGTATTCAGCAGGTGATTAATATTGGCAATCAAACCTCCATTTGCAGTGCTTCATAACTTTCAGCATGTCTTGAACTTAGCTGTTTATCTCCCAAGGCCTGGCACTGAGATACAGTATGTGCTCAATACAGCTTCGTAAATAAACAGGAAGCACTAAATGGATAAAAACTCAGCATATGCAGACCACGTGACGCACTAGGAAGGACGTCCACACACAGGAACTCTGACAGGTAAAGAAGTGGTTACCTACTATTGGGACTTCCGCTGGCTGCATCATTGTCTATGCAAGTACTGAAGAGGCAATTTTAAGAGAATACTTAATGCAACGAGTGTTGAGTGACAGCTACAGATGACCAAATGGTAAGTTTTAAGGTACTAAAATCTCATTTTCTGAAGCAGCATATTCCCTCTCAGAAGCTTGATTTTGCTTTCTTCACAATGCAAAGTGTTTGAAATTGAGATGTGTCTACAGTTGATACAGACTTTGGACGTGAGAGAGTTTCTGCCTCCCCCTCCCAACAAACACAGAAGTACAAATGATTAATATACCAAGGGTGGATGTCATAATCCTCATAATCAGTATTGTCATCCTCCAAATGGGAACAATGAGCATGTGTGCAAGTTTTAGAAAAATATGACTATTACCAGCACCGTGGATATTTACATAATCTATATGTTAGGAGCTAGAAGAGTTGGTGCTGCTCATTTTCTTCTCATGGACTAATTTTACCACACAGGGCAGGGGTACTGTTTACTGGAAATAAAGGGGGGATAGCAAATACCAAACCCAAAGTAGGCGATGTCATTTTTGCCCTAAAGGAGTTCAAATTAAATTGGCATGATGACCTAGAGCACAACATTAGCCAGCGTCTGCAATGTGTGCATCTTCTCTAACCCGGATGGAGTCTGCACATGAAGTAATCAACCCTCAGTTTGTCACCAAGCTCTAGAATGTGCGGCACAGACCAGAGAGAGCTGTGGGCATTCAGGAGAGCAAATGCAGAATTCAGAGGAGGTTCCCAATGCCCAGGACCAGGTGGGAAGGCAGAGATAAGCCACAGGTAAGTCCAGCCACTTCCTAGGTTTCTTTATGGCAGGCTGAGAACTGGAGTAGCTTTGTTGGTGGGGATTCTTCTAAGGGAACACATGCTGGGAGACACAAACACTCTCAGGACCCTGTAGGAAGAACAGCGAGCTTCTGTTTACTGCCTTTTCTAAGTGACAGAACTGCATTGGTAAAAACAGATCTGCCCACTGGCGTAGCCCTCTCCCCTCTGTCTTATCAACATCACTCAGAAACTCTCTACCTGTTGACCTTCTCCTCCCACTTCAAACCCAAGTATGTACAGATAAAGGGATGTTTCCAGAGAAGATGCCTTTTAAAGGGTTGGAATAACATTTGCAATAAGAGAGTTAAGGAAAGCTAAAAGAAAAAAAAAATTATAGTATTCTAACGAGAAGTCAAAAGGAGGGAGGGGACTTGGTATGTAAGGGAGGAGATGGAAATGGAAATAAAAGGGAAAGGGCTCTTTATTTCAGGAGAGTAAAGAAGTCAGCAGAAAGGCAAAGTTATGAAGTCAAAAAGAGATGCCCACCCCCTGGAGCTCAAGCTGGGGAAGATGGTACCCCATCTCTGGATTAGAAGATCCGGGGTCTCCTGCCCTCCTGATTCTGCCCAGCCCTGGAAGAAGCAGCTTCACTGTCCCACAGGAAGTCAAATGCTGGTGGAACTGAATAACCACCATGGAGCTGGGGACTCTGCTGATGCAGAAGACTCCATCTTCTGCAGCACAGAGGGGTCCCAGCCATAGTGACACCTGCTTCCCTCCAGGTCCAAGGGAGGGCTGTTTCTCTCTCCTACTGTGCCCAAGTTTGGTGAATGGAAACTGCCCAAAGTTTCCACAGGACTTGACTTTCATTTCTCTGTACACCAACCTGTCCTCACTCAGGGAACATGAAGTATGATGAAAACTAGTCATTTCATTTCTTTTTTATCGGAAAAACTGCTTGAAGAAATTTAGGAAGGGGTGTGCAAACATCAGAGTGGACTCAGTGGCTCGAATGCGACGCATCTGCAGGTATTTAATCAGACTGGCTCACGGGGCCACCCGTTTGCAATGGGTACCATTCTGAAGCATCCCGCTGACTCTCAAGTCCTCAAGCACCAAAATGACTGAGCAGGGAGAGACTACCCAGCATGCTCCTCCTGCACCTCCCCCCACAGAAAGTTTTCAATCTTAATAAAAAGACACTCACTGAAATCATGTGCCATTAACATAGACCGGTCCACATGCAGAGCCTGCTTAGCCAATCTAAGAAACAATGACAGGAATAAACCTAACACACATTCTGTTTTCCTGTATCTCCATGACTCTTCATTTTCATTTTAATATCCAGGAGAGAGCAGCTAACACTATTTTCATACATGGATATAGCTGAGGCTCATTTTCCTAAAGCAAGATGAGCTTTTAAACAGAGAGACCAGCCACATTTAGAGTATTTTTTATTTACAGACTAGAAGGCAAGAGCAAAAACTGCATTAAAAAAAAATGAAGAAAAAGAAAAGGAAAGAAAATAGTGGAAAATCCCCCAAAACCTCACAGCGTCAATGCCACTCGCTAATTCATATCTCCTTAAACAGCATGCATCCAGCTGTTCCAATTTAAAGTCTCTGCCATTTTCTGAATGCAGAACAACAACAAAAATCTGAATTAAAGATGTAAATAGAATACTTGAGCACAGGGCAGGATGGTAGTTACCATTTTTCAGTTTGATGAATGCAGTTAATAAAAACAGGGAGCACCAGAGAGCTCTGGCAGAAAGGAAAGCAGGAATTGAGGACACAGCTTTCCTAAGTCAAGGACTCATGACGAGGAAGCGGGTCAGCAGGCTTTCTGGGTGGACCTCGGAAAGGGTCTGAGACAGGCAATGCTTTTCCCCTCCCTTAGCTGCAAGCATGCTTGTGAGAGCTAGCAAACTTCATAAATAAAATCAATGCCACCACTTAGCCACTCAGGGAAAAAGTGTGACCAGTTACCCTACCCTCCACTGTCTAAAGGGATTGAAATTTGTTTGCAATTAACCAGAATCCACTCACAAAATGAAAACCCCCAAACAGAGTCCTCTCCCTGAAACAGTAGCATAGTGATTTCCTTAGTAATTGAGGTGGGGATCTCTTGTGACTACTTGTTTGGTGCCTTAAAAAAAATTTTTTTTGTAAACACTGAGAATGTTAGTTGTATCAACCTTCACTGTCAAAAATAAATGGTCAGAGAATTCTGTGTTTTTAGGTAAAACTCGTTCTGCTAAGTTTTCTGTGATTCTAAATGAGTGATTGTGTATTTCCCAACACCTCTTGAATGATAGGCGAGTTGGAAGAGAAAACTTGCTCTAAAATGAAGACGAAGTCATGTGCAAAAGGTCTGTCACTAGCAGGCACAAGTCATTGTGTCAAGCTGTGCAAAACAAACCTTGTGGAAATGGATCTGAAGTCACAACAGAGGAAGAGGCCCACGGAATAGGGGAAGGGGTGTCCAAATCTTGGGGCTCACTGGGGGGCCCGCCAGGGTGAGACACATCAGGGGTCAAAGGACCCAATTGCCAACAAAGAACTTAACAAAGAGGCCTGTTGGTTCACTGGCAAGGAGAAGTTCATGGCTCTGAGCTTAACCAGAGTGACAGGAGGGAGAGGGATGGAAGGCGGCTTTTCTAAGTCTGCTTAACAATCAAAAACACAATGATGATGCTGCTGATGGAGAAAAAAAAAAAAAAGAAAGAAAGAAAGGAGAGTTCTCTCCACAAATGCCTCCCTCCCTCCGAAGAGCAGAACGGGACTCCCAAGTAAAATCACACAGTTAAGTCCTTGGCGACTGGCATGAGAAATTCACACGTGTCCTTAATGGGCCAAACTCAATTAGAGTCTACATTTGTCTCCCAAAACATGATGATGAATATTTCTTAAGCCATCCATGCTAGGATGCTCTTTTTTAAACAGCTTCAACAGTTAAACCCTGTCATTCAAAACCACAGGTTACCACTTCATTGCTTTTATTTCAATGCCGTCTCTTGGAAAAAATAAATAAATAAATAACTATGCAACATTCATCAGAGACCCAGAACAAGTGCACGCAGTTCCACCTTCCTCAAGACCGATTGTGCACAACACACACTTGCGCACACGCACACACCTGGTTAAGGCAAATAACACGTTGCTCTCATCTACAGCGCTCAGCCCCAAATTGAGAAATAGTCACTCGCAAGAGAAAAAAATAAAATAAAAACAAACAAAGCCGCCACTTCTCAGACCAGTTCCTCCTTGGTAATTAAATGAAATCCTGCACAGCTACAAGTGACGGAGAACCTGCTTCGTGGCTAGCCAGCTTTCCTGCATCTCTTCTTGTTTCTGAATTCCCCATCATCAACGTTGCAAGAAAAGAGAAAGCCATGCAGCCCCCTCGCACACACATGCATTTCTTCTTCTTCTTTTTTTTTTTTTGTTTCCTTCTTGCAACTGAAAATAAAATTGCAGCTTAATGCTAATGAGCCAGGTCTTGCCTCAACTCCCCCTGGAATGCAGACACATGGTGCTGTGGCAGCGCACGGCTATTCCGCCACAGCATAATCACCTTACACCAAATGCGATTACTCTGTGCTGCAATCTTTATCCCCGAAGTCAATTTATTAATCAGAGTGAAAGAAAGAGAGAGGGAGAGAGAGAAAGAGAGAGGCTACCTACCCACAGATACATCATCATCTTGTAAGAGAAATCAAAGGCTCTGTCAGCAAACAGTAGGCTCCTTACTTCACCAAGAGTATCTGGAAGAAAACCTGAAACCAGTGGGTAGAAATTCTTGCCTTTTCCTGCCAAGTCCTCAGAGTCCCTCTTCTCTCCTTACACGAGGTTTGGTGTGCTTGTTTGTGAGTTTATGAGACTAGCATTCCTTCAGTGGCACAGTGTGTGATGTGACTTGCTTCGGGCTGCCTCCCTCCCTCCCTCTCCCTCTCTCTCACTCCTCCCTCCCTCTCTCTCCTTTTCCTTCCTAACTCTCCCCTTTCTTCTCTCTCCTGTCAAGCCAGCTTAGGTAACAAATTCCTGGTGTGTCTGTCTAATGAGCAGATCCAGGCACTTGAGGCAGCCAGCAATAAGGCGGAAGCCAACGCCGATGAGCCTGTAATATTGCTAATAACCGCCACAGTGTGGTCACCAACAGGCGGGCACCACACCGTCCCCTGATGGCAGTCCCACTGCTGGAATTCACAGGAAGGCGGCCGATCCTCCCGAGGCAGGCACATCTGCACAGAACCGGTGACTCTGAGAATTTTTTTTTTTTTTTTAACTCAAAGTAAAGCTGCAACCGCGGAGAAAAGAACACGTGCGGCTCCCCCGGCTTCCCCTTTATCTCTTTAAATGTACTTCAGATAAAAGCAGCATCCAGTCAGGTCAAGGCCTCCCCAGACTCATTACTCTACACCACAGGGCTCAGCACACTTGTCTACAGCCATCTACCGGCTCCTCGGTGTCATTGCAGGCTGGGAGGCTGCGGTCCTGCCGCTGCAGCTGCCGCCTGGCCGTCAGCAGCCGGGAGGGGGCTGGTTGGGCACCGGGATCCTGTGTGCCAGCTCAGCAAATCAAAAGGCAAAGCAACCCCCTACTCCAGCTGAACCCAGCAAGTGCACAGCTTCAAAGAGACCTGCAGGCGTGGTTAGCGTTCCTAAGCCAAGGAAGGAAATGGTACACATGCCCCCAGCAGACCAGATTTTGGTGCGTGCGTGTGTGCGCGTGTGTGTGCATGCGCGCACATGCATGCACATTCCTTCTTCCCCCTCCCTCACCCTTTGCAATTGCAGCCCTGGGAAATTTTGCAGTGTGCATAAAACTTGATCATCTCGACAGGCTCTCTTCACAAAATCCACAGGCTTGGATGCACAGCTAAGATTTCCTGACATTATCAAAAATATATATCTATATATTTTCCACTAATCAATTCTCCTCTTTCGGTTGTTCTTTTCAGTCCATTTTAAATTGTATACTTTATCCTGAAAATTATCTCCATTACTGAAATACAGGGTGAATGAGAGGATGGGGAACACAGTTTGCTGGCATGTTAATTGATGCAGTGTTCAATTATTGATATGTGGATAAAGGAGGAATTAATATTAAAACACACAGTGTACATTAAAGGAGAGGGGAAAATTATCTTTTGCTCAGACCTGAGTCTTGACCATTAGTTATATTTTTATATATTACAGAGAGCAAACGGCTCAACTGAGCTCCTCATTCATTTACGTTTCCAACTAAAACTGCACAAGGCGAAATGTCACCTAAATCATTAAAGTGCATTAACTGAACCGTGGAATCCTCTGCAGAACAGGCGGGTGGCAAAGCACCTGTTGGAATAGTGGGCAGGCAGTGCCGTGGGGTTGCTACTGGACAGGGAAGTAGAGGAGCCAGCTCCAAGCCCTGCCCTCAGGACGACAGCAAGGAGGGCCTCGGAGCAGGCCACCCCAGAGAAACAAGCACACAGCCACAGTGCCCAGCTGCTGTGACTTCCACCATGGGCACACAGTGACCTAGCAGCTTGTGGCACCTCTGAGTCCCTCAGTCACAGCAAATCATACCAAGAGTGGCACGGCATGAGCAGGGTTGGCAGTTTCCTGGGTTGCAGGCCTCGGAATGCTGAAGAAGAGCATCCTGTGCAAACTGGAAGGGCTGTCACCTGCCTTGGGGGAGGTTTGGCACACACTGTCATTACACTTAGGAAAAATAGGAAATCCATCTTCCTTATAACGTTTGGTGATGGAAATCAGACTATGCATGATCTCCACTAATGTTCAATGCACATAAAGGACAAACTACACCCTTGGAGGTAGGAAAACTTGGGGGAAAATAATGAAGTAGAGCATTCTTTCGATATCTGCATGCACGTGTTCATTGGTTGTGCCCATATTCTACTGGATACCTGTTCTGTATCCATCTCTGTGTGGATGCCCAGAATGCAGTTGTGAAGGGTGACACAGAGGTCTCAAGTTGGTGGGCAGCAGAGAGCTAGAAGATGCCTGCCATATTTGCTAAGGGGATTTCGAATGAAAACCTGGATGTGCTTGCCAGAGACTGGATGATCCAGCGATATAAGGTCAACCTCTTCATAGTAATGACAATGGCCTGGGGCTGAGCAGTAGCTGCCCTTGTTAGGTGGCTCACACGTCCCGGTTCTCCACAGTCTCCACCACTCCCAACTGTCCCAAGGTCAAAGCAAGTGGATTTGCTGATGTGCAAGTCTGGCTTTTGAAGGCGTTTAAGATTGTAGGCTCTCAATGTAGTCTGGGGTGTGAGAGCAAACACACAAACTCTCTCACACACACGCACACACACACACACACACACACATGCACTACACACCCCACATCACACATGCACTACACACCCCACATAGACATGCAGTTCACACAGCACTATAACTTTACAATTAACTCTGATACACTTTATGTTCTATGTTTCCTATTTAAGATACAGATGCCTATGGGAAAGCCAGACAAAGACATGGCTAGACCAGTAGAGTGGTAAATGATTAAATAAATCGGAAAGGGACTATGGGTGCACGGTGGTTGTGTGCATGTCTAAAATTCACTCAAAGCTCATTTTCTGACATACGAGTTACAAGGACCCACCTCTCACGGGAAGAGCCTCATTCCACATGGGGCAAATGCACACAGAGACCAATGGGACTCTGGTCTTTGATGCTGGATTGGTAGCACTGTCACCTGGCCCTCCCCACCTTCATTGAGGTCAGCAATCACCACGTGGCACCTGGACAGTCCACATTCTAGGGGCCATTATTTCACACAGCAGCCCCACTGAGATCAGCTAAGGACAGAAGGGTCTCTGCAAGGTAGAGGCTGCTAGGGCCACGCAGACCCAACCCTTCCTCTTCAAGGTGTTTTGTCGTTTTTCTTTATTTTTTCTAAAGTCCACATCAGGTTGTCTCCTCGACCCCCACACTGGTGGTCCATTTGATCAGTGGGTGCTGTGTTGTGTTTCATCGTGTCTGAATGTCTCTGAACCTGAGCTATGCTCTCCTGTTCTCCAGGGTCCTCGTGTGTCTTGATTTGACTACACCGGGTCCTCCTCACTCATTTATTTCCCTGAATGTCCTATGGTTTTGAGCTCAGGACCCTTGGGTCAGCACCCCTGGGAGAGGTTAGGGCAGCTGAGCTCAAAGGTCACCAGGAGAGTGAGCATGCCTTTGAAGGGAAGCAGGGGGAGAGAAGGAGCTCTGAGGACTGTGAGCAGGGCAGACATCTCTGGGTCCCAGGGAAAAGACAGACACATAGCGCCCCGTTAGGCTGGGTGCCGCGTGAGAGGATGTCCACCGCACAACAGAGTCCTTGTTCCTGAGCACCTCAGAGAAGCCACAAGGCCAGGACACCAGGATGAATGGTGGGCACTGACGGCAGATGCCACCACAGTAAGTGTGGTCAGTGGACCCATGCCCAAGGCCTCCTGGGCACCACACACTCCCTAGGGAAAAGGGGGACGTGGGACATCTTCAGTGAACACATTTTGCCTGACAGGTAGAATAAGAGACAGGATTCAAAATACATAATGAAGTAAGTGACTTCTTGCACCACTGAGTTGGTGGATGGCATTTTCCAGCCATCTCTGAGAGCTGGCACAGAAGCCACTCCACCCGTGGAGGGGGTGGGGTGCACAGTGAAGGCCTGGTGACCTCGACTGCCAGCAGAGAGGCAGCTGGTATTGCTTGCTTTTCACCTTTAGTCTCCAGCCTCAGTCGGCCTCAGAGACTCCCCGGCTGTGCCTCTTCTCAGCTAGTACTCAGCCTGTCTCCTGTCCCCTTGAACACGGTGGTCCCCACCAAGGAGGAGATTCGTCCTAAGATGGAAAAACACCTCATCACAGCAACACAAGTAGGAGACAGCTGCTTCCCATAGATCAAGTTCGGGAGGGGTTGGGATCCCTGTACTCTGGAGTCCAGAGTTGAAACAGAGCAAATGGAACATCCCGGTGGCTGGCCCCTGGGGGTGTCGGGAAATTCTGTCTGTATTTGAAATTCTGCTCATTGCTGAATTGATGATTCAATCACTTCCTCAAACCTTGTTCCTTGAAATGAACAGAATGACATTTTCTATTTACTTCCACCCCAAAAGCTTCCATTTTAAATCATTTTAATAACAAAGTAAACATATGCAAACATTCCATTCGAAACCAATTTTCCCCTGTTTGTAACCCGGCTGATGGGCTTAGGAGCTGTTCTCACAGTGGATACATTTAAAGCTCCTTGTTCTCCTGCTCAGATAGGAATTATTTTTATATAATTAATCCAGTTATCAGCTCAACATAAGAATTAATCAATTGCAAAGCATCACATAAAACCAACACTGATTAAAATACTGGTGGCCTGTTTAAGAGACTTCTCATCCGCTACAGAAATTGAACACCACTGTGATATGTGAGATTATGTAAGACAATCAACATCAGACTTTAAACTTTATGAAAGTCTTCATTAAAGGGCTGAACTGAATGTGAAAAATGATGTGAGAAACCCCACTTGATCAGTGTCAAGACCTTTGCTTAATATACTTTATAGTGTTCCCATTTGACACTAATGCTGTAGAATGGAACTCCTGAGAGGGTGGACACAGACAGAGCCAGAAGTCTTCAGTGTCGCAGTAGCTAATGCAACCTACTCAAAAGGCCAGCATTCTACTAGGACAGTCCCCTGGGAATTTGGGCATCACTGGATGATCTCCAGAGTGGTTTGCCAGCATTGTGGACAGGAGTGAGCCATTGTTATTATCTGACAGGTGGGGAGAATCCTGTCAACCATATGGTTGCTCATTTCCATTTTAGATCTCTCTGGCTACAGGGTCAAAATCAAATTCTTCTTGCCTTAATAGGTTTGTGCTGCTATGACAAAATACCCCAGGCTGGATCATTTACAGTGAAGAGAAGTTTGGGAGGCCAAGACTGAAGGGTGCATCTGGTGAGGGCTTCTGGTTTGCATTCCCCCCACGGCAGAAAGCAGAAGGTGGGAAGAGGGATGAAGGGAGAGAATGCACACCAGAGGGAGTCAAACTTGTTCTGTGAGAGCCCTGATCTCATTCCTGAGGGTGGAGCTTCATTGTCCCTTAAAGATTCTCCTTATTACAGCTTCAGTGGCAAGTGAATTTCAACATGAGTTTTGGAAGGGACAAACATTCAAGCCATAGCATTTCTCCTTTAAATCTCTATCATATGATCCCAAACTCTCATGGCTTGAATGAATATGCAGGCTACTGAAAAGGCTGACCGCAACAGGAAGGAGGCTAGGCAGGTTAGCTCCTCAGTGCGGGCAGCTGGTTATTGGGTTCTCCAGGCAGCTCTTCCTCGAATCGCCCACATTAATGAGGCCAAGGTGATGAGGATGATTTTTAAAAATCATTAATTATGACACATTTAAAATATGCAATTATTATGAAATATGCACAATAAGAAAACCATCACTTAACTCGCAGCTTGAGCTGTAGGGTGCAGGCGTCGTGAGGTGGTCAATCTGCGTTGAATCAATGCACATCAAGGTCGTTAACAAATGCAATGCTGTCCTCCATATAAAAACTACAGCCACTTCTCTCCCCATGATTCGTGAGAAATAAGTGCTCCTATTTTTCCAGCATTAGAGATGAATTTCTCTATAGCCAGGGACATTCTCTCTTTGGGTTCCCTGATGAGTGGCCAAGCAGCCCTGGCCATGGCATAGAACGCAAATGGAAGACAGAGAGACAATTGCACATGTTGTATTTCTGAATAAGGCCAGCGTGGCAGGAGCCAGCAACCAGCAGCAGCTGAGATGGAGGTGAGGGAAGCACCTGCTGATACGGCCTTGGTCTTCACCAGGATCTGGGTCTAAGGAAAGACGGGAGCTCAGTCTCCACTGGCTGCTGACAACACGCTGTGGTCTGGAGGCCAAGTGAGAGGGAGAAGGCCAGGCAGGAGTTTGCCGCCCACTGTGACGCACACACGTGGCCACAAACAGGAGTGGGAAATGCACATTCACGTTTCCTGGGGCTACTGTTCTGTCAAGTGTGTTCAACGGGAAGTTGTTTCATAGACACTGAAGTCACAGGGAGGCAGGTCTCCCAGGAACAGGGTCAGGGTTCTCGTCCCTGGGACCTACGTGGGAAGCCCGGGAGGGAAATGGCCTCTGCCCTCCCGAGTTCACCAGGCTGCTGAGACAGAGCAGTCAGGTTTCCCAGGTGCCTGTCACTCTAGAGAAGGCACTGTCAGCGGCCAGGTCCCCCCTTATTGTGGTTCCAAAACTAAAGGGACAGTGACCCTTTTATTCTATTCATTTTTACTTTCTGATTGAGGTGTGGCATTAATAAAGCACAATAATTGTTTTTTTTTACTTGCAAAATAGACATAACATAAAATGCAACATCTTCAGCTGTTTTTAAGCATGCAGTTCGGCTGTGTGCAGCCACTGCCACTGTCCACCTATGGACCCGCTGCCCTGTCTTGCAAGAGTGAAACCCTGCACCCATCCAGCAGTAAGTCCCCACCTGCCTCCCCCAGTCCCCGGACACCATGATTCTAAGAAGTGCACTAATCTTCAGTGTTCAGATCCTCACCCTTGCACACCCACACCCACGTGACCACCACCCAGATCAAGACCCTGAGCACCCAGGTCCCCGGAAGTCTCCCTCCTACTTCTCTGGGAAATGTTTGTTTTCCCCTCCTGCCTTCCCGGGTCCTTCTCCATTACAATGCAAGGGCCTTTATGAGGTACTTATTCAATATGACATTTTATTTTTCTTTATACAGAGGGAGAGAAACAGACATGACACCACCACTAAATTCTCCAAGAATTTACAACCTGAACTTGACAAAGAAAGGACTCTGAGTTGCTGACTGTCTCCTTCTGTACTTGGGGCCCGTGCTGTGTGGGGAAATGTGGGTGTGGAGTGTGAAATACGTTCCTGCTCGGGCAGAACTTCCACATGAAAGGGCGCGTATTGACTTAGCTGTGTCTGCCCAGCATCGATGTCCCCAGACATCAATTGTCCCCATTAATGTCCCACACCAATGATAGACCTTTGTCCGTTTACTAGACTTGGCCAATAAATATATGCATCTGAGTTTGGAGATAGAGCTGGGAAGAACCAAAGAGCCCGATGGTGACCCCCCACTGACCTCCAACAGCTGTGCACTCTTAGGTGTGTTCGAGAATCTGCTGGTGATGAAACAGGAATGATGATTCTCATACCATGGAACTGGTGTGAGACTTCATGATCTAAGTGAACCGCCAAGCATCTCACATGTCATACAGTAAGTGCTCAATAAACTGCATGCATTAGTATTAATGTCAGTGTCACAATAGCCATCAATCTAGGTCTTCATATTGAAGTGAACTAAAATGAGCCCCCCTAGCCTGTGAGCATCTTAAAGACGAGAACCCTGTGCTGTTTCTGTTTTTCCTGCCTCTGGCCTGTCATGGATCCCAGGTGAACATTTGCTGGCCAGGTCACATGACACAGTGCCTGTTCCCACACTTTTATTCTATCTCCCATTCTCTCCTCCTCTCTTATTTCTCAACAGATATACATTTGCTATAAATTAAGCAAACAATTTTATGATCTAGAATTCTGATTGACCTCTGTTCCCTCCATGCTCTGGCCCAGGAAATGAGCCGAAGTCCTCTGGGTCTTGGAGAGCTGGGTTCCCTGGCAAATGTTCGTGTTCCCGATAGGGCCAAGGACAGCAAAGCAGCCCAGGTGGCAGCAGCATATGTGGCCCAGGCCCTGCAGGGCCAACGTTGTCCTAAACAGCAAATAGTACAGCTCGAGGACTCAGGCTGGTATGTGTGGACCTGAGTCCCCCAAGAGGGCTGCATGCATTAGCATTAATGCCAGAATAAAAATAATCATTACTTTTACTTCTCATACTGAAATGCACTAAAATGAGGCTCTTCTAGCCTGTGAGCTTCTTTAAGAGAAGAATAGTGTCCTGATCCCCACGCCTCAGAATGTGACCTCATTAGGAGACAGGGTCTTTATGGCAGTAATCAAGTTAAAATGAAGTCATTAGGACAGGGCCGAATGACTTGTGTCCTTTAAAATGGAAACATTTTAACTGAACGACAGACCTGCAGGGAGGGAAGATGATGTGACACACAGCCCTTGCGCACCTGCCTGGCGGGAGGCACCCGCCTTCTCCCATGGTGGCACCTCAGTCAGCTTGGCTGACACCCCACAGCCCTGCATGATGCATGAACATCCCAGGCTTGGACTACCCAGTGCTCCTCGCCCTTCTGCAAGAAAACTATGCAGCTTGAAATCCAGGAGCCCTGAGAGAGGAAAGTAAGGACCCTGCCATCGCCAGCCTCCTGCTGAGCCTGGGGTGGCAGCAGTGGCTTAGGCTGGGAGACCTCAGGGGATGCTCACCTGTCTTTGAGGTAGGTGGTGGTGGCAATGCCACACCTCCGGGGCCCCAGAGTAACCCAGGGAGCTCAGTGATGTGACCCTGCCCTCACTTCCTCACCACTTGACTTGATGAGCTGAGCAAACACATTGATTGACTCCTCAGTAAACGCTCAATCTCAAGTTCCTTAAAAAGGATGCAAAGTGGCTAATGGATGAGGAGAAATTGGCGGTAGCTGGAAGCACATCTCAAAAGTACATTTTGTTTATATTAAAACCTCATTTAAGTATCAGTGCAAGGAAAAGCTGCTAACGGGGCAAGTTTAACATGACTGATACTCCAACGACCTCAGAGCATTCCATTTCCCTCAACCCAAGAGATACAATTTCAGAAACATTTTAAAATCACTAATATAGTAAGATGCTACTAATATGGCACAAATCATAACAAGAAGACACAAGCGTGATACTGAATATTTGCTGAGGAACTTAGTTGCAAATCTGATCCCTAATACGATGACAGGTTGCAAAAGCAGCATTCCGCTGCACCATCTCCCCATTAAGCCCCATTTATGATGTTACAAATGGCACAGTTTTTCACAGATTAGTTCATCTCGAAGACTTTGTACTTGCAATGCTAATAAATGCACTTGCTTTGCCACCTACACAAACCTGCAATTTTGAATTTCTTAGGAAAATTCATCATGTAAAACTCATCTTGGTTTGCAACGTGGCGATCACCAATATATTTCTGAGCAATTTGATTGACAGTCCCTTGCCCAACAATGCCAGGATCCACACCTCGTGGACTGTCTGAACCAGGATGAGCTGACTAGAGTGTTAGGTGTGCTGCTGGCTCAGTGGAGTTATTCCCCAGAGTCAAATCTCCATAGGATTTGAAGAGATTTTAGGGAAGAAAATCATAGGTGGATCAGGAGAGGTCTGTGCAAAGGAAACCTTCAGGGTCTCAGGCATTAAATGGTCCTGCTCCAGGAAATCAGGCAGAGATATCTGTGGCCTCTCCTCCCACTCACTCCCACAGACTGCTCTCTCCCAAGCTGTTCTCGAAGTGCAGTGCTAGAAAATGGTTAGAAAGTAAGTGTTTAACTAAGATAACAACCAGCAGTCTGTCCTCTGGTCTCAAGAGAGGTGACTCTATTTAAACTCTACAAGAAACTGTCATTATCCCTAGGCTCACAGGAGGCATATGAGTGGCCATATTAACCATGACATTGGGATGGGAATTTAAAGTGGCAATTCCATAGCACATACAAAGTCTTGTAAGTGAGCGTCGTAGTTGAGAATGGGAAGGTGGCATTTGCAATCCTTGAAATTCTCTGCCTGGATGATGTTGATTTTTTGACTGTGTGTTATCAGGAGAAAAAATTTCTTTGCAAAAAAAAAAAAAAGAAAGAAAGAAAATCACTACTTCTAAGCAAACATTTGAAGAAATACAAATATTTGCAGAAGTCCCACAGGTGATCCATTGGAATGAAGTAAGATGGTATGTGGCATATTTTTTGCATATTAAACATTTGAACATATTTTACATTTCTGCTGGTACATGTGGTATGTTCTAATTTTTCTGAACCCTATGACTCTTTCTTTTATTTTTCCATTTTTAACAATGACTTGGGTAAAAGACACTATTTCCTTTCCACTTAAATCCACCACACAGAAAAAAAAAGCAGACTGTGAAGATGGACAGAAGCCAACCTGTCGTCAGTGCTGGGGAAACGACGAGAAGGCTGAGGTCAGGGAGCCATCTAGGTAGAGCAGCGGCCATTCAGTCACAAATTGTTTCCAGGTTGTTAGAACAAGAGCCCAGAATTGTGTAGGTTTTTATTTACATTTTCAAAGATTCTCTTTTAAGGAGAATACAAAAATATGGATATGGGAAAGTTACAGATTTGTAAATAATGGCAAATGTTTTAGTATATTTTCTCCCACTGTATGCTAAGAACATGGTCCCAAGGCAACCCACAGCTGAGTTTCCTACTTCATGACCTTTCACGTGGAGCTCCCTTCATTGATCTATCAGTGCTTCACAAATGATTGCTAATTAAACCTAACAACTTGAAGATGCAGCCATCAGCCAGCAATGGATCAGGTTACCACTGTGCCCACCATGTAACCAGCATCCACTGCTCCCTACATGTGCAAGGTTCCTGCAGTCTGTGCCTACTCAACAGAACAAGTCCACCCTGTCTGTTCTGAGGCTGGTGCCATGGCCTTAGCCCCATTGGTGTACCTTTCTAACAATGTGGCACCACATTTTGGCCACCACAACCTTCCACATGCAACCTCTGTACATTGATGAGCCTCATTGCATCTCTCCAATATCCCCTTTATGTTACCATCAGTGAGTCTTCCTTTTACCTCTTCCCACCATCTCCATTTCCATTCTGAAGCCTTTACAACCTCTTACTGAGTCATGGATTTCTGGGACTCAGTCACCCATGCTCATTCCAGAGAGCAGATGATGCACAGTGCACAGGTAAAGATCTCTTTTTCTGAAAGCAGATTCACTCTCTGTGTTCTTGGTTTTGAGCAGTTTCTTTATAATCTTCCTATGTATGCTTTTTTCTTTATATTTGTATGATTTTTTTCCCTATATTTTCTGATTTGTAGGTTGGTATCTCTACCAAATCTGGAAAATTTTAGCCTTTATATCTTCAAGTATTTTTGTGTCCTATTTTTCCTCTCTCCTATCCTTTTGGAAATCTAATTCTATGCATTTCAATGCTTGATATTTCTCATCAATTTCTGAGGACTTTTAAAACAATTATTTGTCAATATCTTCATTTCACTCTGTTCCTCAATTCTATCATTCTATTCCGTGTTCAGGTTTACTAATTTCTTCATTCTGTGGCTTATAATCTGAGGTTTACATGTCATATCATATACATCTCAATTCTAGAATCACAGTTTGGTTCTTGATTATAGTTTTAATTTGGTTTCTGAAATTCTCCATCTGGAAACTCATTTTGTGCATCTTTTCATTTAAATCCTTCAATATTTATAATTGCTGTTTTCAAGCCCCTCAATTCTTGAATTTCAACATTTGAGTCATCTTGTAATTCCTTTTTCCTATTTCTTTTCCTATTCAGTGGTGACAAAATATTTTCACAAAGTACAAGGAAATAAATATTTGAGGTTTTGTGGGGCCTGTAGTGTCTATTAAAACCATTCAACTGTGTCACTGCAGTAAAATCTAGACAATATCAATATGGAAATGAATGGGAAAGGTTGTGTTGCAATGAAAGAAGAATATATACAGGGAGAGATGGCTGTCCCACAGGCAGTAGTTAGTCCACCCTTTGCTCTATATCATCAGGCAAATTTTTTTTATCTACTATACATGTCTACTGTTTACTTATTATGTTGGACACTGCAACTGCAGGGTGTTCAATATGTTGGACACATTGGAAGGGTTCTGAATTGTGTTATATAGATTTAAATGGTGATTGATTTTTGTCTGAAAGTACTTAAATAACTCACATGCCTGCTTGATTCTGTCAGGCCATGTTTTTGGAGAAGCTCTAGTTTGGTTTGTGCATAGTCTTCAAGTATAATCCTTACTATCTTACTATAGGAAAGGGATTGACTAACATTTTCTGTAAAGAGCCAGATAGTTAAAAAAAAATAGGTTTTGTGGGTAACATATGGTCTCAATCACATATCATTTTTTTTC
Source organism: Glaucomys volans (assembly GCA_020662805.1). Taxonomy (NCBI): domain Eukaryota; kingdom Metazoa; phylum Chordata; class Mammalia; order Rodentia; family Sciuridae; genus Glaucomys; species Glaucomys volans. The sequence continues at coordinate 246,190 of JAJEJO010004625.1, forward strand.
ACCCTTTAAAAACAATTTTTATGTATTCTTATTCCGATAAGAAATGACAGACACAGGCTGAAAGTGAGCTGATGGAAATCAATGTGCCATGCAAATGGAGCCTGAAAACAAGCAGGATTAGCTACTCTCATATCTGACAATGCAAACTTCAAGCCAAAATTAATCAGAAGAGAAAAAAGTCACTTCATACTAGTATGTGGAAAAATCCAACAAGAAGATATAATGATAGTAAATATTTATGCCCCAAACATGGGTGTACCTAATTACATAAACCAGACACTATTAGAATTAAAACTTAGATCAACTCAGTGCAATAATACTGGATGATTTCAACATACTTTTCTCACCAGTAGATAGGACAAAAAAGACACTAAAACTCACTGAAGACTCTCCAGATAAAAAATATTATAAATCAAATGGACTTAACAGACATATATAGAATATTTCTAGACATGTCTAAAGTGTGTAGACAACAGTCAAATACATTTTCTTCTCAGCTGCTCATGGAATTCTCTCCAAAATAGACTATATTATAGGCCACAAAGCAACTCCTTGCAAATACAAAAAAATAGATCTAACTCCTTGCAGTTTATCTCATCATAATGGAATGAAATGGAAAATCAACACCAGCTGGGCATGGTGGTGCACACCTATAATCTCAGCGACTCGGGAGGCTGAGGCAGGAGGATTGTGAGTTCAAAGCCAGCCTCAGGAACTTAGCAAGGCCCTAAGCAACTCAGTGAGACCCTGTCTCTAAATAAAATACAAAATAGGGCTGGGGGTGTGGTTCAGTTTTGGAGTGCCCCTGAGTTCAATCCCTGAATCAAAAAAAAAAAAAAAAATCACCACCAAAAGTAAAAACCTGCAGAAACTGTATGACACATGAAGACCGAACAACATATTTTCAAATAATGAATGTAAAACAAAAGAAGTCAGGGAAGAAATTTAAAAATTCTTAGAATCAAGTGAGAATAGTGATACAACTTGACAGTTGTATCACTTGTCAGAATCTCTGACAGTCTGAAGGCATTTTTAAGAGGAAAGTTTATAGCTCTGGATGCCTACATAAGAAAATCAGAAAGATCCCAAATAAGAAACATAATGATGAATCTCAAAACAAAACAACTCCAAAACCAGTAAAAGGAGGGAAATAGTTAATATCAGAGCCAAAATCAAAGAAATACAGAATAAAAAATATATACAAATCATCAATGAAACAGAGTTGGTTCTTTCAAAAGATAAACAAGATTGAGAAATTCCTAGCAGAATAACCAAAAGAAAAAGAAAAACACAAATTAATAAAATTATAGATGAAATAGGAGAAATTACCACAGACTTCACATAAAACCAGTGACTCATTAGGGACTGTTTTGAAAAGTTATACTTTAACAAATTAGAAAACCTAAAAGAAATGGATATATTTGTAGACACACATTACCTGCCAAAATTGAACCAAGAGAACATAGATAGTATAAACAGACCAACAACTAGTAATGAGATAGGAACAGAAATAAAAACCTTTCCAACAAAGAAAAGCCAAGAACCAGATGGAATCTCAGTTGAATTCTAGCAGACATTTTAAAGAAGAACTAATGCCAATGCTCCTCAAATTATTCCCTGAAATAGAAAGGGATGGAACACTTCCAAATTCATTCTGTGAAGCTTGTATCTCACTCATACCAAAATCAGGTAAGAACGCATCAAGAAAACTACAGACCAATATCCCTGATGTGATTAGTTAGATGCAGAAATCTTACTAAAATATTAGCAAATTGTATTTGACAACATATTATGAACCAAGTTGGTTAAATCCCAAGATTGTAAAAAGAGTTTAATATACACAAAGTCAATAAATTATGTTTATTGACTTAAACAGAACTAAGGACCAAAACCAGTTAGTCATCTCAATTGATACAGAAAAGACCTTTGACAAAATTTAGCACATATTCATGATTAAAAAAAAAAAACACTGAGGAAACTAGGGATAGAAGGAACCTACCTCAACTTGATAAAGGTTATCTATATATGACAAACCAAAAGCCAACATCATACTGAATGAGGAAAGACTGATCATATCCTTTAAAATTCAGAATAAGATAAGGATGCCTGTTCTCACCACTCCTATTTAAGAAAATACTTGAAATTCTAGCCAGACCAATTGGGCAAGAGAAGGAAATAAAAGTGTTACAAGTAGGAAAGGAAGAAGTTAAATTATCTCTGCTGGTAATGATCCAGTAACTAGAAGACCCAAAAAACTCCACCAGATGATGTCCAGAGCTCATAAACAAATTCAACTAAGTAGCAGTTTACAAAATCAAAATACAAAAATCAGCAATGAATCCATTGAGAAAGAAATCAGGAAAACAATTCTATTCAATATAACCTTAAAAAAAATAGGAATAAATCTAGCCAAAGAGATGAAAGACCTCTACAATGTACACTATAAAACATTGAAGAAAGAAACTGAAGACCTTAGAAGATGGAAAGACTCCCATGTTCATAGATAGGCAGAATTAATAATGTTAAAATGGCCATATCACCAAAAGCAATACACAGACTCAATGCAATTCCCATCAAAATACCAATGACATTATTCACAGAACTAGAAAACACAGTCCTAAAATTCATTTGGAATTAAAAAAGACCCAGAATATTCAAAGCAATTCTAAGCCAACAAAGCAATGCTGGGGGCATCACAACACCTGACCTCAAATTATACTATGGAGCTATAGTAACAAAAACTGCAAGGTATTGGCATAAAAACAGACACATAGACCAATGGTACAGAGTAGAAGACACACAGACAAACCCACACAGATAGAGTCATCTGAGTCTTGACAAAGGTGCCAGATACATACACTTGAGAAAAGAGAGAAAGCCAACTAGCTATCCAAGTATAGAAGAATGAAACCAAACCCTTATCCTCCACCCTGCACAAAAGTCAACTCAAAATGAATCAAAGACCTCAGAATTAGACCAGAAAACATGCAACTCCGAAAAGAAAACATAGGATCAACATGCCAGGTATAGAGCCAGAGGCAACAACTTTCTCAATAGGACTCCAGAATCTCAGGAAAGAATGCCAAGAGTTAATAAATGAGATGGCATCAAATTAAAAATTTTTGGCATAGTAAAGGAAACAATTACAAATGTGAAGAGAGAACCTACAGAACAGGAGAAAATCTCTGCTCACTGTTCTTCTGACAGAGTATTAATATCTAGACTACATAAAGAACTAAAAAAACTTAACACCCCAAACCCAAAAACTAAATGGGCAAATGAATTAAATAGGTACTTCTCAAAGAAGGAATACAAATGGCCAATGAATGTATGAAAAAATCTTAAGCATCATTAGCAGTTAAGGAAATGTAAATTAAAACTACACTGAGATTTCATCTCACTCCAGTCAGAATGGCATCCATCAAGAATATGTATGATCTATCAAAATGTATAAATGCATTCAACTATCATGCACAACTAATTAGAACAATAAAATAATTTTTAAAAAAGACTATGAATAATAGACTGAAACAGATATGATTACCTCATGTGCATGTATGACTGCATGATGATCCTGTAATATGTACAATCAGAAAAGTGAGAGATTACACTCCATTTATGTATGATCGATCAAAATGTACAAATGCATTCCACTGTCATGGACAACTAATTAGAACAAATAAAAAATTAATAAAAAAGAATAGAAATAATGAAAAATACTGGAAAGGATGTGGAGAAAAAGAACACTTTTACACCATTGGTGGAACTGTAAATTAGTACAACTGCTATGGAAATCAGTATAGAGGTTCTGTGAAAGATTAGGCATGAAACCACCACACCTCCTTGGTATTTATCCTAGAGAATTGAAGTCGTCGTTCCACAGGGATACATGCATGCCCATGTTTACAGCAGCACAACTCAAAATAGCCACATTATAGGACCAGGCTGTGTGTCTGTCAATGGATGAATGGATGAAGAAAATGTGGTATATACACACAGTGGAGCTTTATTCAGTCATAAAGAAGGATGAAATTATGCAATTTGCAGGAAAAATGGATGGAACCTGAGAGCATTATGTTAAGTAAAATAAGCCAAACTCAGAAAGTCAAGGGTTGTATGCTTTCTCTCCTATGTGGAAGATAGGAAAAAGGAAAAGAAAGGTGTGTGTGTGTGTGTGGGGGGTGTCTCATGAAAATGGAAGGGAGCTCAGTAGAGTAGAGGAAAAGGATGAGGGGCAGGGAGGAGGAGAGGGAAACAGGAAACGCTGGGGAACAATATGTGCAAATTATATTCTATATTGTGTGCATCTACAAATATGCAACCAAGAAATGTCACCATTATGTATGATTACAATACACCTACAAAATATAGAAAAAACAAAAAATGTGTTTTGCCTGTGAGTTGTTCTAAGACCATAGGCCAGACCTGGCACGAGGGGTGTGGCTTGCCGACTCTTGCTCCAAGAGATGCTTCTGACTCCTAAAGTCTCTTCCTTTTGGAATCTCCAATGAATGGTCACGGCATTCAGTATCTCCGCTTGGGCCTCAGCACATCCTCCATGCTGGGACTCACAGAGCCTGGCCCTGCATGGACAAGGCCTCTGCCAAGGAATGAGGACCTGGTGGTTCCCACACAGCCCTCTCCTCCCTGTACCCACTCCTCTCATTCCAGCCACATCATGACCCCAGCCCTGGCCTCTGCCTCCTTTGCTCAATGCCCCTCTCCTCTCGACTTGGACCCACCTTCTCCCACTATGGTTGACACACTTCCCCAGGCACAGGATGAGTTATGTGACCTTTGTCTCGCTTCGCTATTCTCTGAGGGATCTCAACTCTGTGCCACTGCCAAGCTGATGTCTAAAAACTCCTGCCTGGTGTATTTTGTCCAGCTTTAAATGTGTTTCTGGTGGAAGTCGTTCTAACATAGCCCAAAGCAGATCCTCTGGAATGTTCTGATACCCAGTCTTAGGCAGCTCTCTGGGATAAAGGTCATCCTGCACCAAATCACCCAGGGGCTGCCTGCTCCTCTCATTCATGTGTTAACAATAAAACCTCCTCCTCCTCAGGACTTGAAAACACTTGTATAGTTCCTACTCTGCTGTAGGCACTGGAGAGCAGTCATAAAGGAGAAGCGTCCCAGCCCTAAGGGGATTAGAGCCAGTGGGAGTGGGAGGCAGCAGAGAGACCCTGGACAAGCCAACAAGTAAATAAGCCAGATAATTAGGGATCGTGGGTAAACGCAATGAAGGTGATCAGCGAGCTGAGACAGGAAGAGTAAGAGCAGCATTAATTAAGCTTTGGAAAGGTCATTCTGGCCCTAAGGAGCCAATGGAAGTCTAGTGATCATAATTTACTCTCCAAGCCAAGACTTCATTGGGAGGGATGGAGATGCTATCAATAATTACACCAGTCATAAAATGGAGCTAGGATATAGATATATGTTTACCCTCAAGGAAGACAAAACTAGAGATGAGGTAAGATGGTTGGAAAAGTCCTGGAGTGGTCTGGAAGAGAAGTCCTGTTGACCTCTGTGGAATAGAGTGGACTTGGAGAGGAATGCATGACTCGGATGATATTAGGGATCCCAACTGAAAGGAGTGGGTGGAGGGGATGTGAAGAGCTGGGGATCAAGGGTGAGTTCTGGCCTCAGCAACTGAATTGGGAGCTGGTCCATCACGAGGGAGGAAGAGCAGATTGTGTGTGTGTGCAGGGGACAGGTGATGGCTGCAGGTTTGCGTATACTGAGTTTCAGTGATATTTAAGTTGAAATAAAAGGCAGCATTTGGGTTATAAAGACTGAGAACTCAGGTAATGTTCAAAGCCGGGACAATGTCTCCTTTAAATCATCTGCATCTGGGAGGAGCAGATGAGCTCTTACAAAACCTTGCTAAGTGTCTAACCATTTTTTTTCTGTCTTGCATTAGCTCTACTTTTATCTGTATTTCATGCCCTGTAGCAAACTAAACAGCCACTGCCAGCAAGATGCTTGTACAATTTTAACAATGTGTGTAGTAGATGCACAATGAAATATTTTACAGCAACACAATTATTCTCTGATGCCAAAGAACCAGCACTTCTCAGGAGTGAAACCTTGGAGGAGCAGCAGAGGTCAGCCTGCAAAGAAGCTGCAATACCTGTCTTCACCAGGTGGGGGCCCTTGTTTTTCACTCTGCAGGGGAAGATGGGTTCACCAAGGGATGCTATGTTGACCAGGAGTCACTTCTCTTAGCAGCAAATGTAGCCAGAGGAACAGTTGTCACTAGGCTACTCTGGCAAAACTATGCACTAAAAATTTTCCAGACTCCAAGCTGTGTTCTGCTCATTGGTTCATCGTTACCCCCTCCCAACCACTTTCTTGTCAGCTCTGGTTTTGCCAATGTCAAGCATCAATATGGGAACTGTATGGTTAATTCCAGTCTCTGGATCAGCACCACCTGAGTGGCTGAGGGCACTGGGGAGGGACAGCTAAATCTCAGACATTTAGTTCAAGGCAGGTTTGGGGAAATGTACCGGACATGTTGCTCTCGGCTATTTAGAAAATGATGTTTCCTAGGGCTATACTCCCAAATTACTATTTGCCAAGGAGGATGGCTCTGCATTCAAATATTTGGGAGCAAATGAGCGCAGGCAGGTGAATCAGAACCACTTAAACACTGACGTGGCTTCCTTGAAAAGAGTCCAGTGTTTAATTCAGACATCTGTAAAAACCTGCTTTCAGCGTGAAGTTGTCAAGACACATTCAGGGCGCATCACCACTGAAAACCACACTCGGGAAGTGGTCCAGGAAGTCCACCTCTCTAAGTGCTCTCAGAGGAAGACTCTTGAGTGTGCACATCTACCTGGGAATCTCAGGCAAAGGAACTTTTGGAAATCACAACCCAGCACCCCAATGAACGCATCAACACAAGGGAAGCCTCCTCCCAACTGCCAGGCAAGAAAACATGAGTGAATGATCAAGCACAGGTGTTTTCAAACCCATTCAATAATCCCAGCACTCCCAGGGCAGCAGTGAGTGGGTGTCCTCTGAGAGAGGAAAGGGAGCAGGCTGAAGAACATTCACGTGCAGGTCAGCATGCTAGGAAAATCCAGGAGCCAGCAAACCGGCTCCATGCAGTCACTAGGTGATGGTGTCAACATTGCGGAGACAGTTCCATTTTAGTTTGAACTCTCCCTGAAGCAGAGCTGGAGTAAAACTCAAGGGCAAATTGTATATTTGGGAAATGCTCTGAAAAAATACCAGGTGGGGGTGGAAAAGTGAGTCTTGGAACAGGAAGAGGACAATTGGATGCTCTGGCAGGAAGTGAGCACCACAGCAGTTGGAATGCAGGTGGAAGGTGACCCATCCCCAGAGCCTGAGGCCCCGCAAAGAGGATCACAGGTGTTCTCTGCCAGGAGCCTGTGGCATGTTGATGGTAGTGACAGGAAGAAATTCGGGCCCCCAGGCGTGTGCTGTGGGCATCTCCAGCTGCCCTCAGAAGCAGCCATTCACTCACTCACACATGGGTTTTGTTCAACACTTAGGTGACATGTGTAAATGCTTCTTGTAATAAGTTTTACACTATCACTGCCTCGATTTATATGCCTAGTGAGTGGAAACCACAGAACAAGTAGATAATGAAACAGGACCAAAGCCAGTGCTGTGAACATAGACATCCCAACCACACTTCATCCGCCACTGTTGGACTTGAGAGGGAGAACTGCTCCCTGTGGGTGCTGGGGAGGAAGACATTCAAGGCAGGCAGGGCTAAGTCCCGGGCCACTGGGTGCCCGGTGCAGCCCTGATGGGGCTCTGGATGCTCTGGCGTCTGACTTTGGAAGTTTAGTTTGCGATGGGGGTGCCTCATTTCATAACAAGGGCAGAATGCCTGTGGCATGTGAGGGCACCTGCAGTCCCTTACCTAGAGGGGGCAGCGGTGACTAGGGGGCAGGACTAAGGCCCCCACAATCATTGCCCACTGGTGTTACACCTAGGTATGTCACATTACATGGCAAATAGGATTCTACAGATAGACCCATGACTGTGGACTTTTATATAGGGAGATCATCTGAGGTTACATGGTGTGCCCTGGGAAATCACATGGACCCTTAGAAGTGGAAGAGGAATCAACCAGAGAGATGCCACAGAGGAGTGAGAGGCAGGTAAGAGCCAACCCAGAGTGGAGGCAGAGTGGAGGGTTGGCACAGCCTCTAGAAGCCCAGAGTGGCCCTCAGCTCACAGCCAGGGACGAAATGGAGACCTCGGTTCTCCACCTGCAGGGAAATGGATTCTCCACTTCAAGGTGCCTGAGGGTTCCAGTCTTGACCACACCTTGATTTTAGCCTGGTGAGACACATGTTGGACTCCTGAACCAAAGAACTGCATGGTAATAAACTTGGATTCTATAGACTGTGAGCATTAGGGCAATTTCTGAGGGCAGCAGTAGAAAACCAGCACCAGCAGATTTCCACAAAGGCTGCCCTCTGGATGCCCATCATGGCTCTCTAGAAGGACTCCAGCTCAAGCAGTGAAGATCGCCCTCTGGTTTGATAGATGGGTACCATGAGCAGTTGGCACGTGCCACAGACATGAAGGTGAAGGGGGATCCATGCATTTCCTCTGTGGCCATGGCTGTTCTAGACTCTCTCTGAGTTCTAGACTCTCTAGACGCTCTCACTTGTTGCTATTAACCCAGAGCACTTGTAGTGTATGCCTGGTCTGCTATTGTTTATTGGAATCAGAAACACTCACTTCCATGTGTCTTTGGAATTGCAAATTCTTTGGCTTCCAAAATGAACCTGACTGGTTGGGTTTTAGAAAATAGGTGATCTGGGTTCACAATGGCTGGGAATAAAAGGCTAATAGTGCATATCACTTACATATGCAATCTAAAGAAGCCAGACTCATATCCTGTAACTCACCAGTTCAGAAGACAGGGTTGAAGTCAGTTTTTCCTGTTTTTGAGTCAAATCTTTGTATTGTATTTACATTTCTACATGGAAAACTAGCATAAGGAGAAAAACCCTTTCTACAGCCTATTCATTGAAGGTTGGCAGTTCTAACTGTAGCAGGACCCTCAACAGGAAACCCCAGGTTCCTAAGATTGCAGCTACTGTTCTAGAAACATGTCCATACTTAAAAGAAAAAAAAATTGTAAGTCAGGATCAAGGAAGTAGCTGTCAAAGAAATTAACCAGGAGCACCTGAAACTTTGCACATAAAATACCTGGCTCATTTGGTAGTTACTTAAATATTTGATTAACCAGGTGAGACATTTTCCAGATGTCATTAACTGGAATCTACAAAGATTTGGCCTCGATTCTAGGGCTAAACTCACACTCCAAAGACATAAAACACCATGTTCTCCTGGCATCTGAATTTCGCCGTGGAGCTGAGCACGTACCCTACATATCAATAGGGTTAATAAGGTTAAGGATTTGTAATTAAATCAAAGGTACCAATACACATCAGAATCAACTATTCAGTTTTAAGGATTTTATTTATTTGCTAGTTTTTGTTTTTGCTTTCAACAGCACTGTCTCAGACCCTTAAGGACTGCAATCACAAAGCGTGGTTTAAACAAAAGAAATGCACTTTCTTGCACCCTGGAGGCTGGAAGGCGCAGAGCAAGGCTCTGCAGGCTGGTTTCTTCCCAGGCCTCTGTCCTCCTCTAGGCGGTCCTCTCCCTGTGCCCTCGCGTGGTCCTCCCTAGTGTGTCTATGTCCTGGTCTCATCTTAAAGTTCACCTCGTTCATCTCGGACCAGGTCCCACCCCCACAGTGTCATTTTATCTTCATCACCTCTTTCAAGAACCTGATTCCAGCTGGCCATGGTGGCACATTCCCGTAATCCCAGCAACTAGGAAGGCTAAGGCAAGAGGATAATGAGTTCAAATCCAGCTTCAACAGCTTAGTGAGGCCCAGAGCAACTTAGTGAAACTCTATCTCTAAATAAGATATAAAAAGGGCTGGGATGTGGCTCAGGGGGAAAGTACCCTCAGGTTAAAAAAAAAAAAAAAAAAAGTTGAAGATCCTGTTTCCAGATTCGGTCATAGTGTGGGTACAGGGAGTGAGGACTTCAACGTGGGATCATCGGGGCACAGTTCATCCCATAACAACTTGGTGATCCAGCGTGAGGCTCAGACATCAAATGCTTTGCCAGTCAAGTTTTCAAATGGGTGTTCTCAGTTCTCACTCTCTAATCTGCCGTCTAAGCAATGGGTTAGAAATGGATTCGCTCTGTGTTCACTTTCCAGATACTTTATTCAATTAGTCCAAGGGGAGCTGGGGAAAGGAAAGGTACTTTTTATAAGCTCCTAGGTACTCTAGGCGGATAACTGCAGATTGTCCATTATCAGCAGGATCTGTGAGGTCCCTTGTGATTGGCAGAAATGACTCTGCAGAGGACCAAGTTCCAAAGACCCTCAAACAGCCCCACCTTTCTCTCACTCATGGAAATGGGCAAAGGTAGATAGATAAAGCCCCTTGCCCTGTGCATGCAGAAGCTGGTGGTCCCCTTCCCCGACTGCCTACACTAGACAGCAGAGGCAAGCCATGGAGGCAGCAGGGAAGTCCTGCAGCCAGCCAGGAAGAGTGCGTCAGCAAGACATTCACCAAACCCTTCTCTGCGATTCTCCAAGTTTACATCTCTCCCTAGAGTATCAGTAGGCATGCTTTGATCACAAAAAAAAAGGAACGGGTTCTGACTAACTTCAGCAGAAATAGATCACTCAAAGGATACGAGAGAGCTCAAGGGATGGATGGACGAATAATCAGGCTTAAATATATAAAGAGGGGAATCAGGGTGGATCTGGAGTCTAGCCCTGGGAGCTCTCTCTTCAGTCAGTCTAACCAGGATGTCAGCAGGGAAATGAATCAACTCCTGCATCCCAATCACACTGCTTCCCATCATGCATCTGCACACTTGACCTAGGCTCAGGAGTGAGAAGCCATTGGCCAGCCTTGGCCAAATCTTGGGTGCCTTGATTCCTCATTCCTCAAGACTGCACACCAGGCAGGAGAATTAACCCTCAAAGGACAAGGGAGTGCTGGCCACCTCAGGCTGGAAATGCTGGCTCTTGGGAACAAGAAAACCTGTGTCCCCACACCCTACCTTCACCTATAGACATCGGGTTTATCTCAGGCCACAAAGGAAGGCAAGAGGCTGGGTTGTCTTGTGGTCATTTTTCCTGGGGCCACAGCGGGGCTACCTGCATCTCAGGAGAGAAACTTTTTCTTCTTCTCTCCCTCTCCAGGAAACCTTCTCCTACTCCTGCACTGAGGAAATTGCAAGTGCCCTATAGGCCCCCTCCCCACTCCCTTTCCCCGGCCCACCCATCCCCCATCACTGGAATGGTATTTAGATCTCAAAGGAACTGAGCCAGGAAGACAAGTCCTCCTGGCTGAGGCATCAGTCACAGAAATGAAGAGCAGCTATGACAAATTGAAATGTCAGCATTATTAGTGGTTTTGCTCGAAGCTGTTTGATACTGATTTAATGATAAAATAAGAAATGGAACAGATCTGCCCCGGAAAGGGGTCTGCTGATGGGGGATAACAGGCTAAAATTCACGCAAGGGTGAGGCAGACCGAACATTAGTAGACCAAGAGTCCTCAATGCCATGGGACTGGAGCCTTCCCCCCGGAAGTGCTGAGCTGCCTGGAGACACTCAAAGGAGGACAGGTTCATCTACACACCTGTGCAGGGCAGGGCTCAGCGACTCAGGTGAAGGAAGGTGGCTACCTGGACCGCCCTTTGCTGATTCATGTCTCACAATGAAGCTGGGGAAATTAAAACCTGAGACTGGTTGGCTGATTTCTTGATCCATTCCTTTGTGCTCTTTAATTAATGTTCTAGCAAAATCAGGGAGCCCTAGGATCATAAGGAGGAGTGCAGAATGCAGGCCTGGCGAGGATGGCCCTCTTTGAAACGCATTTTGCACATTTGTGAATATTTGCTTTGAGCAGGGCAGCTGTTTTTGGAGATTATCTGGTGGACCTCATTTCTGCAGTTCCTAGAAGTTAGAAAGGGAACCACTTTGAAGCAAACCCCATTAGCTTGGAGAAGACCACAAAGATGGGGCCATTAGTTAGGTAGGATTTAAGCAAGCAAACAGCCAACATTTTCTTCTTGCACAGATACACACATGCACGTGGGACTTGTTTAGAATCAGGGACATTATCCATGGAAGTCTCAGACTTGTGTCCTGAGGGTCCTCTCTGCAAGTCCCTACCTAGCCTGAATTCCTGCTGCTCCCCTGAGCTAACTGCTAAAATCTGGCTTGAGTCAATCATTTGGATGTAAATGGTGGGGGTGGGGTTCGCTTCCAGTGGGTATATTTTGAAGACACTTCAGAAAACAAGTCAGGACACTTTTCTCAAGGAAGGGGATTCTTTGGGCACAATTAAACCATGTTTGGCAGAAAACAAGCCCCAGGACTGTAGAAAATGTCCCCCACCTCTTGACAAGTCCCAGAAAGTACATTCTGAGGGGCTCCAAAGTAAGCTGGGATAAATTTGTTCTTCTACTGTAGACTGATGGGGTTCACTCATTAGGCATGAGACGCAAAAATCAGCTCATGCTATTGGTGTTCCAGCCCTTGTCTCAGAGATGTACACTAGACAAGCTTCCTCCCTGGGGTATGGGGAGGGTAGTGAACTGCAGGTCTTCTAAAGGAAGGAATCAATTCTAAAGTGATAAATACATATCTTCCACCTTTTGTTTTAATGTACATGTATGTGATTATGGGATGTGTGATAAGACGTGTATGAATGTGCATTCACTTGTCCATCTTGTGATCTAAAGCATTTTTTTTGAGTGATTTATCTGCAGAGAGGAATTTCTCATTGCCCTTCCCATATAAACCTCAGGAACACTTCAGTCTCCAGCACCAATCAGCCAACTGTGGCCCATAGTCTGTTTTTTGTTTGGTTTGGTTTGGTTTGGTTTGTGTTGGTTTTGGGGTTTTTGTTGTCTTGTTTTTGTTCTTGTTTTGGTATCAGGGATTGAACCCAAGGGCACTTAACCACTGAGCCACAACTCCAGCCCTATTTATTTATATATTTATCTACTTATTTATTTATTTATTTTTGAGACAATGTATCGCCAAGTTACTTGGGGCCTCACTAAGTTGCTTAGAGCCCCTTAAATTACTGAGGCTGGCCTGGAACTTGTGATCATCCTACCCCAGCCTCATGTCACTGGGATCACAGGTGTGTTCCACCTTGTCCTGTTCTTATAAAGTGTTTTGGGGATCCAGGCTCAAGGGTTTCGTCTATAGCTACTTTCAGGATCAACAGCAGTGTTGGGTAGATGCAATGGCCACCCTGTGGCCTACAAATATGAACATCGTCCCAATCTGGTTCTTTCTGAAAAGAAAGCTCTCCACGCGCCCATCTGTTGTACGACTATGGTTTTGCTTAAAGTGGAGTGGGGACACCAAGACCACCCAGAAGATTGCACCACCTTCCAGATGGGTGAGGGCTGGGTTTCCACCGCGTCTTAGTCCCCTCACCCACAGCTAACTGAACTCATTTTCGAGGCTTGCTTTCATACAATGTTTCCCAAGCATTTAACTTAGTTTTCACAGAAACAGCTCTTTTTCGTACTGCACTCATTTTTCACCAGTTTACATAATATTCCACTAAATAATGTAATTACAATAACAAGTACAGCTGGCAGGAGCAGCTCTGGGAAGCCAGACAACTGACTCTTGGCAAGCAGATGCCGCAGCGGGTGAGGGGAAAGGTGAGCTGTACCCAACGGTGTGCCATGGGGGGGCCGTGGCCCTCGGCCAAGGCGCCTCAGGAAGGGACTGGGCGGGATGTGTTCATCCGGGAGCTTTGGTAAGTGGAGGCTAACCAGGTAAACTTCTCCATTCACGCCCCTCCCTGTGCAATGCCTGTGTCCTGTACTGGCGGGTCTCACAGATGCATTTTTGGTCACGATTATTTGACAAAAGCACACCTTTTCTGCCAGCCTGCAAGGGTCTGGGGAACAAGAACTAAGGAGGTCTGATTGCATTATTATATCTCCACTGCCTAGCACAGTGAGTGGCATGTGGTTAATGCTCAAAAAAAAATGTCTTGAATAAATAACTAAATGGAGGCGGGCATCTTACTGTGAGCCATCCTCAAAATATCATCAAGATATCATGAATTGTGTGAAGTCTGACTAAAGAGGTATGGGAGAAGGAGGGCTACACTTCGGGGCCAGCAGCGGGGCTGGGGAAGGGTTGAGAGGCAGGGATTCTGGTAGCTCAACTCCAGGCATTCCAAAAGATGTTCTATCTGATACCCGGATACAGGCCATGGGTTCAAGCCAAGATGATCATTAGCCGTTTGCAATCCCCATCACTCTTGTATCTAGCAGAAATTAGAAACTTGCTTCTAACCGGCAAATTAAATATTGATAATGCAGATCCGCTGTACAGCATCTTTCACAGGCTAGAACCATGATTTCCATGTTTCTGAATCTTCAGCCATTTGCTTTCTGCTATCGCCGTCTTTGTCATAACTGAGGGCAATCTGTAACATCAGCTAGCTAATATTTATCTTTAAAGCAACTCATTTTTAACCGAAGTAAATGCATTTGCCTGGAAAGTATATGGCCACTGCAAATGGAAAACCAATATTAGTCATCATAGATAAAGGTTAATAGAAAAAAAATCAAACCTATTGAAAACTAATAATTATTTAAAAACCTTTCCTATACCAGGAATTGTTCTTAGGTCTCATATGCATTAATTGCGCTAGTCTTCATTTGCATGTATACACGCAGACTCAGTCACGCAGGTACACCTGAACATGCACACACTTTGTGAAGTTGATGTGATTCTTACCCCTATTATACAGATGAGGAGTGTGAGGTGCAGAGGACTTAAGTAACACGCACACAGCTACCAAGTTGCTAAATTTGCAAAGTCCGGACTTTATCTCAGTGGGCTGAGCACCAGGCCCCTAATTCTGAACTGCGATATTTTGCAAACAACGTTTTTAAAGTCTGGCTGGATTCTCTGGCTGCCTCAGGCTCCAAGCCTGAGGCGCACTCCCCTTCTGCTAAAAGAAAGCTTAGAAAGTGTGAGAGTCTTGTTACAGCTACTTTAGTTTAAACCGAGAGTTTCTCGTTGACATAAAAAGGATTGAGAGAGAATTGAAAAGGGAATAACTTTCTAAAAGACTCGGTGTTCACTCCCGGGAAACTGAGAGTCTCACGCAGGGTAAGTGTCTTCCACTCTGGGAATACTGAGTGAGGAGCTGGCTGTAGCACTGACACTCTCCAGTGTGCTTTGCTCATTGTCTCTGTTTTGGAGGGTCCAGGGAACATCATGGGGGTTTGTACTCAATTAGCAAAGGGTCCTTTTCCCTAACAGTACTATCTTCCCCCAATAGATGGCTCTGGGCAGCTGGCCCTACCTGAGCCCCTTCCCTGGACAGATGCATTGGACCAGAGTAAGTAACCCGACCCCTTTTCCAGAAATACCTAATCATGATCCATTGGTAGTTCATCCCTATTCCTATAAGAAGTGACACAGATAAATTATAGGGCCTGGAAGGTGTCAAGAACATTAAAAGGTAGAAAGAACCTTTCTCAAGAGAAAACTCCAGAATTTTCTGGAGAAATAAAGAAAGGAGAGAAGGCTATGTGAGTTTTGATAGCTTTCCAGTTAATTCTAAGCTCTTTTCTTAAGAGACCCCAATGTATTTTTTTTCCTGCTACCCCAAATCAATGCCAATCATTCTCATTCGGAACAACCTTAGCTAGGAGAGAGGGCTTTTCTTCCAAGTCAATCCCCAGATGACAACTAGAGAGGATGCCCTTTGAATTGTCCTTCAGTTCTGGGAGTAGGGTGGCCACAGATATGCCCTCGGTGTGTTCCCAGGCCTGGCCCTCCCTGGAGGAAGAGAATGAGGGAACGGCTGGGGTAGCTTCGTGTTAACAATGGCTAACCCCACAGACAGGGAGGATGTGAGCTTTTCAAGTACTTCCCTTTAAATCATTTTATCCAGTCAACAATCCTAGAAGGAAAACATTCCCATCTTACAATCAGGGAAACTAAGCGCAAGACACTAAGGGGCACGTAGACCTGGGCTTTGGACCTAAGTCTGTAATCAGCCTCTCAACCGCTGGCCCTTCAACCTACACTGACTCCTATGGCTCCATTGACCATGTTGCCGATCAAGATTTGGGTCCACAGGACAGACTCTGACCTAGCTGGAGGTCACATCTTGGCCCCTGGGAACACAACAAATCTATTTATCAGTCCCAAAGCCAAAGACCACCTGGTAACACGCTAGCCAATGTGGGCATTTGGATCTCCCACCCTGTGCCCATACAACCTTTCTTCCCACAGGTACATTGGTGGGAGAGGTAAAGGGGCACTGAGGTCATTTCATCTGCTTCTGAGTTTGTCTCTCTGTTGGTTCCCGATGGCGGGAAGGCAGATGTTGATAGTGGGCTTAAGACAACCACACAACTGGTGTGACCTTGCCTTCTTGGTATCGATCTTGGAGACAGCTGGCAAACGTGACCTATGGGGTCAAAAGTTCTCAATTCACAGGGCGTCTGGCGGGCTTTGTGGACCATCTCCCCCTGAGGCACAGGCAGCAAGTTGCAATGCGCTCAGAAGATGGTTTTGTCTATTTTGAATTTAGCAAATTTGGGACGGGAGAATGAGCAGGTTTCCCGTACTATGGCTGGCTCATAGCAACATGAGTAATACGGGTATTTTTCTGAGAAAGCTGAGTCATCTCTTAGGAGTAGCCAGCTGGTACCCTCCTAGTGGTGGGGATGCACTAGGGAAACATGACGGAGTCCCTGGGGCTGGGTCCTGGGGAGAGTGCCTGCTGCCTGCTGGGATGCCTAATGCTGTGGGCCAGACCAAGACTTCATCCAGGACCTTCCAAAGAACAAGGGGAAAATGGAAAGAGAGTTCCCCGCTGAGCAGACAGGGGGTGAAGAGCAGAGGTGTGATCCATGAGGGACAGGGTGCCAGAGAAAGCATTTACCTGGGCCAGGTACCAAAGCACACATTTGTAATCCAGTGACTTGGGAGGCTGAGGTAGGAGGATCAAGAGTTCAAAGCCAGCCTCAGCAACTTAGC
>JAJEJO010004625.1:263275-287211 GCA_020662805.1 Glaucomys volans
GAGTTCAAAGCCAGCCTCAGCAACTTAGCAAGGTGCTAAGCAACTCAGTGAGACTCCTTCTCTAAATAAAAAACTAAAAAAGGGCTGGGGGGTGGCTTAGGGGTTAACCCCCCCTGGTTTCAATTCTGGTACCAAAAAAAAAAAAAAAAAAAAAAAGCATCTACCCAAATTCCACCAGTCAGTCTCTGGCACTTGCTAAGGAATTATTTGTGTGGTCTCTACAGCCCTGTGCGTGGGATGAAAGAGAGTAATGAAGGAACTGGATGGGAGGTAATGCCCCAAGTAACAGTGAGGACCTGGGCAGCTCCACAGTGGCCTACTCTATGGGGTAACTACTCCAAAATCCATTCTCTTCTCTTCCTTCTCCTTAAGAAAGTCCTGGTTTTGTTCAGGTGACAGCAAGTTCTACCCCTGGAGATGAGTGAGGGCGGATGCAGTCAATCACTGGAATCCCAGGGCCTTTTGCCAGTGATTGATGTAGAGATTGACCAGTGAGATCTAAGTGGGCATGTGCAGAGAAGGCTTCTGGAACCACCTTCCTCCAATAAAATGCAAGGGCTGAAAGGAGGAAGCACCTCCTGCCCTTGCCTTTTGAGGAAGATGTTGCCCCATGAGGAAGTGATGGGCACCATCTTGGATGAAGCAAAGACCAAGAGAAGCACAAAGATTCCAGATCACTGCATGGTCCCCAAGCTCCCAGAATCACGGCAGGATCTGGGAGGAGAGCAAATGTTTCCATCTTTTAAATACTTTAGTTATCTTTTCTGTAACTGTCGGGCACAGCATCCTAACCAAAAATTTTAAAAAGTTAAAATCTAATATAATTTTCAAAAGTGCTTCTCATAGCGTGTTCTATAACCAACAATGTTCCATCATCAACAAAGTCTGGAAAGAGTTGTTTATGATATCTATTGTTCTGTTTTGCCTTTGCATATTAAAGACTTTGAAAAGTCTCAAAATTAGGAAAAAAAATTCTTACTTGAACTTTGCATTGCCTAAAATTTATTAATCATAGGATTTTTTCATAGACATCTTAATATCTTATAGGACAAGCACTTCAAAGAGTTCATTTTGGAGAAACTAATTTGGATTTGTGAGAACAAAGCAGGAGAACAGGTAAGGTGACCACTGGACATACTGACCCCTATGTGGTGTGATACGCACCAAACAGAAAGGATGGTTTAATTGCTCTGTGTTATCTGTGCTGTCCAGGAGGCCAAAGAATAGGGACAGAGGTTGCAAGCACCCTTTTGTCTCCCTGAACCTGGCAACGTAACAGGGTGTGCTCGGGAACCCTTTAGGCTTGACATCACGGCCACAGTCCATCGGTTTCATCCAGCCAACCTGGAAGGACATTCCAGTGGCCGCATTTAAAACATGTTTTAAGTGCAGCGAGAAGATTTAAATGAAGCTGGTAACTAAGAAGATGTCTACTTCACTT
This sequence comes from Glaucomys volans, assembly GCA_020662805.1. Lineage (NCBI taxonomy): Eukaryota > Metazoa > Chordata > Mammalia > Rodentia > Sciuridae > Glaucomys > Glaucomys volans. The sequence goes on from JAJEJO010004625.1 coordinate 264,717, forward strand.
CCACCCTCTGTCCTTCTGAGGAAAAAAAAAAAATGAGATTGAGGAAAGCACATGGCATGGAACCACCAGGTATCAGAATTTCAGTTTCCAGCTCCTTCAAGAAGCCCTGCAAAAACAAATGCCCCCCACAAATAAAAACATGGCCTTCATAAGGAGGTTTTGCTCTTGAGGTGGTGGAAAAGTTAAGCACACAAAAGGGAGGGAGGGGGAAAGAGAAAGTAACAGAGCAAAAAAGGAGGAGAGCAAAGAGCATGTCCACAGAGGAGGAAGGGTCGTCAAGAGGAGCCCACTGCCGGCAGGGCACAGAGCAGGGCTCCTGGGGACCCTGGGTGCCTGCGTCCATGGCAAGAGAAAACGTCACATCTTCCTGTTGGTGCCATTTGAAGTTTGAACCACAAAAATGCATGCTCTCACATGTGTCATCCATCAGTTCAAAACATCAATTAGTATAAAATGCACAGTGAAGATGACAGTGCCAACAACCGGGTCGGCAGTGAGGGGCATGGGAGCCGTGTTGGAGGCGACTAGCTGTTGGAGCCACGCTTTGGATTCGACCCAATTACCCGGTCCATCAAAGCACTGCTTGGATCCACTCCCCAGAAAGGGCAGGGCTCCCTCCGGCCCTCAGCCACATCCTGTGGACAGCACCCTCATCCCTGAGGACCAGTCACCTCTCAGCCCCAAACCAGCACTACATCAGCCTCTGCCTCCTTAATTTGAAATAGAGATTTCAATATTCTCTTGATTCTGAGGAATGTATCGGGATTCCTGGAGACAAAAGCGGACATGCCTCTTTATCCAGCGCTGACCTAGTTCTGGCCACCGTCCTCTTCCAAACAGGAAGAGAAATGTGAAGTTGCAATACATTATTTACTAGGATGATCCAGGCGCTCAGACTGCAGGGGGAAAGCAATCACAGCTCGGGAAGCTTAAACCACCTCCAAGGCTATTTCATGATGGAGTCGCAACTGCTGTTGGCACAGCTTGGTGGGAGTGGCGTGGGTGGAGATGAAAGGTTAACGGGGGCATGCCGGGACACCACGTAAACACACACGCATGAAAGGGAAAGAAACCTCAACCCCCACCTCAGCATCACGCCAAAGGATTCTGCGGTTTGTTTTACATAAGGACTTAACAAACCCGATGCCAATAGCGATTGTAAAATGGAAATCATGCTACAAATTGCCACCCTGAGACTACTGCTGAGGAAATGCTCTTAGAAGTGACGAGACGGTGGATGAAGGCATTAGACTGATTTTTCTTCTTGGTCCCAGACCCCAGACCTCAGTGCTGTGATGCTAAACATGACAGATTCCTCTTATTCTCATAGCAGCATGGGAACATGACTCCAGGTCGCCTTGTCCGGTAAAAACTGATCCCTTCCATCTGTGGCATGAAAGATGGATCCATCAGGACCCCAAATCCCCCACCCCAAAGGTGATGCACTTGAAAACAGACAAACGTGGGGAGGGTCTGCACTGTGTCACGGAACCCCGATTGCTTCTTAAAATGTCACACTCATGCCCAGAAGGACGTCCAACAGACACCCTGGGAATGGACCATGCTGCCAAGTTTCATTCATAACAAACTGCTTTCTGCACACCTGGGGAACCCTCTCATCTCTAGCACACTTGCGAACTGAGCTTGATTTTTAAGTAAGGAAATAGACCATGAGGCTTAATATTCTAGCCCCCTCTCCTATCTATACAAGCGACACCAACTTCAAAAGTGTTACAGATACTCAAATTCTCTTGGAAAACGCCCTTGACATCAGTTCACCCGAGGTTCCCAAGTCAAATCACATTTCCGCCAGCCAGCACACAGCCTGGAATTCACATGGAGAAGCCAGCGAGATGTCCTTTTGACCTCTGTTATAACTTAGACCTCATGTTGTACACCAAAAGAGTACAATGATGTCAAACAGATTCCTGAAGAGAAGTATTTATTACTGAATCTAAATCAAAAAATCCATATCTACTATAATGGCACTTCAACAGAAGATCTACTGTATTCACCAGCTCAATCAATACTAAATTAGCTGGGATAAATATTTTCAACTCTACCAGTCTTAAGATGCAGCCTGTTATTTAGAACCCGTGTCTTGGGAGAGACAAGGCAAGGTTTGCTTATCACAGACAAAAGGGAACAAGGAGGCATCTCACAATTGCACCTACCCGGAGCTGCTCTCGTTCACAATTCATCTGTTGCCTTGAAACCTGCAAGGAAAGGAAGAGAGGGACACGTCAGAACACTTTGCATGGAAAGCAGCCTGGAAGAAAACGGAGAGTGACTTCTTCTCACTGGGCTCACGGAGACCCAGATCATTCATTATGCAATTTTTCTGCAAGTCTACACAACCTGAGCTTCACTTGGAGTTTCAATCCTGGTATCCAGAAGCACAGCTAGAATGAGTGAAGTGTCACGAAGGGGGATGAGGGAGAAGTGCAGGGGAGGGTGTGGGAGGCAGTGCCCATGCAGGGTGAGGGCTCTCCTTTGCTGGGACAACACCCTCTCCCTGCCTGGCAGGCAGATAGCCCCCCACTGGAATTGGCTAGGACTGGGCATGGCAGCCTCAATGTCTCCTCCCATGTTAAGGGCTGGGAGGTTGCATTTCAGGGCTCAGTTCTAATCAGATAGTTGAGGTGGATTCTGAGGTCACTGCTCATGCCAAGAAAGAACCCCTGATGAACTTGTGATATCTACCGTACCACAAGCCATGCCCTGATTACACCTGCCCTAGCTCTGTGTCTTCCTCAGCATCCAAGGATGATTCGCTAGAGTGACCGTAGGATTCATTAGCCAAACGGGGACACAGAGTGGGTTTAGATGGCTGGGAGGGGAGGAGAGGGCCGGAAACCAAGGCTCACGGGCCAACCAGGATGTACAGTCAGTCACCCAACCAAGGTGGGGACCCGGGGGCTCTCTCTTTATTCCAGCAATTAGCTGGAATAAAATTTAGCCTATATTCACAATTTGTTTTATATCTTTCTGTTTTGTTTTGTTTTTAACCAGTTAAAAAGAATTCTTGATTCCTAGCCCTTGATAGTGTATTACAAGTTTTTGAGACTTTTACTAAGGGATAAGAAGGTTTAGGAACCAACTTTTGATGTATATTTTATGTATTTTGTACTGAAAGTCTCTTGTTACTTTTTCAAAAAACAAAATAAAAAAATAAGAATCTTTATTAGGATGTACCAGAGTCCAAAAATCTATAAATCAGTTCTTTTCTATGTCCTTTAACCAAGTAAAATGAGCTCTAGGAACAGTTTCTAAGAAAATAAGCAGAGTATTTATGCACATATCAATTAGCTACAGCATTTTTGGTGAAAGAAAAATGTAAACATTAAAATGTGTAGTAATGGGGAAAATTACAAATAGATTAAAACATACTGACACGTTGGCCTAACTGTAGCATTTGGAGCTGTGGTTTTCAAAAACAGAGACAAGGGACACATTCATAAAAATGCTCTTGTGCTTTTAGGAAAAGAAGCTACCAAAGTACACAAACGTCAAGGTTCCCTTTTCCTGCTGTTGAAAGTAAGTACAATACTCACTAAAGAAAAGGGAGAAAGATGAAAAAAAAATAAAGAGGAAGAGATATTCCAATATGTTAAAAGGGAAATGGGTACAATTCTATAAATATACAAAGAAATCCACATCGCTTTATACTTGAAATAGGCGACTTTATGTTATGTAACTTGGATCTCCGTAAGTGGCTGTACAGCCATGGGGCAAATCCATGGGGATGGAGCAGGTTCTTGGTTGCAGAGGATTATGGGAAAGGACCTGGGAAGGGCAGTTTCATGGCTCTGGGCTGCCTCCGGGGTGTCTCCAACGGGATGGTGATAGTTGCACAAGATTTTGAATGTTCTGAAGGCCACTGCAGTGCTCACGGCGAAATGGGTACAAGGACCAATTTTACTTAAGTGTATTTTACACACACACACACATGTATGAAGTGCATGAGGTCTGGTCCTGGAAAGCATGGAGTGAACACACTCCACCCTGTCTACCTGCTGAATGCACATATGTAGTCTGGGTGGAGCCTATGTAGCGACCCTTTGAAACTTTGTGGTCTCTGAAAGTGACAGCAGCAGGTAGAAGGGAACAAAGACCAGGGTCCCAAGTTCCACCAGCCAGAGGTAAGTGACTCACCACCCCCACCCCCACTGCCAGGATCCCCTGGCATGGACTCAAGACAGCCCAGAGCCCAGCACTGGCACCCACCCACAGAGAGAGGCAGTCCCAGGAGAAGCCCTCTAGTTTTATTTTGAGAAGCAGAAGAGAGGAATGTTAATGCGCAGACAATGTGGGGAGTCTCTTCTCCCTTCCTTCTTCATTCCCTCCCTCTCTCCCCTAATGCCGCAGCCTCCAGTCATCTCAGGGTAATGTCACTGGCATGGGCAACAGTGCCAACAGCACAAATGCAACCTCTAACAGAAGGAACTATCCTTTATGACTTAAGAAGCCACTGTCCAAAGAGCCTAGGTATGGCCCCTCCTTCTTGCTTTTCTTCTTTCTCTGTCCTCTTATCAATTGGTCCCAAATGCAAGTTCATGAACGGTTCAGAGGTGGGGGAAACAGCATCTTTCTTTCTGGCTGGATGACAGGGGAAAAAAAAAGGAGCTCTGGGATATAAAATTTATTTTAAGGATCCTGGAGACTAAAGAATTAGGGGAAAGGACCCCATATAGTATGTTTAGGAACTCCTGTTCTTATCTCTGACCTATGTTTGTGTATCTGATTCTAAAAAGATTCCATAAGCTTTGAAGAATTGAACTAAGGGGTAGACATCTCTTCAGGTCCCAGGCTGGGTGCACACCTAGGACACATCCATAGGTTCTGGCAAGAGAATAGATACTAGAAACATACTCCAAAAAAAGAAGATGGGAAGTTCAAACTAAGCCCAACTGAACTGACTGCTGCTACAAGATACGGATCTATAACTTCAACAGGACTCAGCAAGACCCAGAGTCTCAGGATAGTCAACACACAGGATACAAACCAAAACCACGGAGCATTCAGAACAGCAGGCCTTCTCGACTCAAGGGGAAGGCCTTTCCTGAGGCTTGCTCACACCAAGGTATCACAGATGTGTAGTGACCAAGTTAAGACCATAAAGCAGCTATTATAAACATGCTCCAACAAGTAAGAGAAAACATACTGAAGAACATTGGCAGTGATAGCAAAAAAAGGAGACGTGAAGAACAACCAAACGAAACCCTTAGAAATGTGGAAACAATAGCCTAGATTTTAGTAAAATAAGAACAAGTTGATGAGTTCAAATACAGAGTGGCGGCAGCACGTGGAAAGTACAGAGTGTAGATACATGGCAATAGCAAATGTCCGATCTAAACAACAGAAAAGAAAATAAGGGAAAAAGAGAGAAAGGGAGCCAGGAATCTGTGGAGCAATACCAAAGGCATAACATTCATGTCACTGGGTTCTAGAATATTCATATGGACAATGGCTCACTGCAGGAAAATTATTTGAAGAAATAATTGCTAAACACTCTCCACATCTGGCAAAGATATAAACCTACACATTCAAGAAGATTGTCAAATACCAAAGAGTTAAACTCAAAGAAATCCACACCAGAGATAGCATAATCAAACTGCAGGAAGCTTAAAGAAAATTTTTAAAACAGAGTCAAATGGTGCAATAGCAGTCAAATGAGGAAACACTCAAATAACCATGGACTTTTCATTTAAAAAAGAAAAACAAAATCAAACAAGACCAAAACAAGGAGGCTAGGATGAAGTATCACACTGTTTTTTAAATTGTGAAAACAAAGAACCATCAATCCAGAATTTAAATCCAATTCAATTATTCTTTAGAATTGGAGGTACTAGCTGGGGATGTAGCTCGGTAGTAAAGCATTTGCCTAGCATGTGAGAGGCCCTGGATAACATCCCCAGCACTGGAAGGAAGGAAGGGAGGAAGGGAGGAATGGAGGGAGGAAGGGAGGAATGGAGGGAGGGAGGGAGGGAGGGAGGGAGGGAGGAAGGAAGGAAGGAAGGAAAGTAAGAAATTCTGTTGCCAACAGACCTGCTCTAAAATAATTACTGTAGGACCTTTCCCAGATAAAGAGAAGAAAATACCTGAAAGAAAATTGGAACAAGAATTAAGGAAGATGAATGGGAACAGTAAATACATGCATAAATTTGATTAGAAAAGAAAACTCCACTCCTCCTGAGCTCATTTAAATATGTTTAATGATTCAAATTTAAAAAAATAAGGCTGTTTGATGAGCTTTCCAGTGTTTGTGCAAACTGCATCAGATAAACCTGAGGGTGAAGAGACATACTTGACGATAAGGTTTCAGTCTGCCCTCATCTTCAGTAAGATGCAATTATTCAGTGGAAATTGCACACACTTAAGGTGCTGCACTTGATGTTTTGATAAACATGGTGAAATTATCTCCACAATGGAATGAACTCACATGGGTGCTAAGATTCCCACATTCCAGATGAAGTGGTGAAATGCAGCTTCCCTATAAACTGAGGGACGTGTGTATTATGGTCCCTGTAGTCACCACTTCTAAAAGAGAAAAAAGCTACAAAAAGCTGCAAACCCCAAAGCAGATGGTGTGAGAATCGTGGGGTGTCTTTGCGCATGTGCGCACACACAAAGAATTTTGACCTAAACCCCACTCTTCATGCAAAAATTAACTCCAAATGGACTATATATCCAAATGTAAAACATAAAACTAAACGACCACTCCAATTAAAGTGACGGCGACACTTTCCTCTTAATGCTTTCCTGCAGTTTTCAAATTACCCTTTATGACATGCGGCGCGTTCATAATCAGAAATATTTTAATATCTGGACCTTGCTGAAATACAGGTGTTTAAAAAACGTTAGCTGCTGATAACTTTTATTTTCACTAATTAAATAAAATGCATTTTACAACAAGATTAATATTTTTGACATCTGTTTTAGAAAAACATCACAAGGGTTTGCCGGACTCTCAGAAGCACGATGGTAATGTTTAAAGCACCAAGGAGCCTCGACCTGCAGGATGTGAAGTGAAGGTGCATCAGATTATCCTATTGCAGAGAATATCGAAGGCCAAGTCCAGCAGCGGCCATCTAAGTAGCTCTGCTGCCCTTCCAGTGACGCTGAATAGGCAGAAGGAGATCAGGTGATGAGGGGGATGCTTGCAACCCTCTCCAGTGCACCCTGCAGGTTTGGTCCTGCTGTCTGAATTCTGGCCGCTGGCATCCTGTGACATCTCTTGCACATTCTGCTAACAGTGTGCTGCTTCCTCTTGGGCCATGCTCCTGACCAGGCCCATACGTTAGAGTGAACTGGACGTCACCGCAGTGCTCTGCCTGTCTGCTGCCTGCAGCTGGCGTCTGCCACTTCCCCTCTGGTCCTTGGTGAGTCTCACTTCTGAGAGTCCACTCAGAGACAAGGCACTGTCTGCATAGGCCGGCCAGGGACCTCTCCCTCTCTGAGCAGGGATCGTCAACTACACATGGACAACCCTTCTCTCCTCCTTCCCTAAGGACCGAGAGCCAGTTCTGCAAGAGGCTGAGTCCCCTCCCGGCTCCCGGACCTGTGACAACTGCTCATCACAAAACACCCAATGAGGATGTAACCGAGCTCCAAGGGCTCAGAAGTCACTGAGAGACCTAATGGGTCCCCTGAAAACTTCCCCATGACCATGATGGGGGCAGTTCAGAGAAAAAAATAAAAAGGACCATAGTGTCTGTGAGAAAGAAAGACCCTTCCTGAGCACTTCCTTAAAAGCCAGCCTTGAAAAATATCTTAAATGTACACTTACTAAATGTCATTTCATTTGGAAACTAACACGTGATATTTTTCCCTCCCATGGCAGTAATGCACAAAACCAATATATTTTATGGCCTAAATGAAGAAAGGGAAAATGGAAGGTCGTGCGCTGCTCCTTTAAGATGTTTCCAGAATCAAATACCACTCTCGATAGGGCTGCCAAGTAAGCACTTACGAAAGGTTAGAAACTGAAGCAATAAACTTCAGCCTGAGACCCTTTGCTCTCCTGTTGGAGGGGATGTTTAATAGCGGGGATCCATCTTCCCCGCCGCCTATCTGCATGGAGACACAGGCAGAGGCTCAGCCTGGGCCTCCTGCATCCTCCCTGACAGGTGCTCTCTCCTACCTGCTCCTCCCATTCATCTCGGCCCTATCACCAGCCTGGTTTCCCGCCCAGGCCTCAGGCTGGCTTTGCAAGGACAGGGACAGTGTCCTTTTCCTAGAGACCCGGATTCTGTGTCGGAACTACCCACTGTCTGTCCATGAATTCCCCTGTCTATTTTAAGCACCTTCCCGAGGTCAGACACTGTTCAAGGGACCAGGGACCTGGAGAAAAAGAGGACTGCAGGAGCTTGTCGCCCATGGAGGGGACATGAGTGCGTCACCAGCACCGCACCGACACTGGCCAAGCTGAAAAGGCAGATGGGCTCGGAGCACGTGGGAGGCCCAGGGCAGGAGCCTGTCTGCTAGGCTGTTTTGCCTTTAGACAATACATCCAGGGAAAGAATGGCAGACAAAATCCTCGGCAGAGGAGAGGAGGTGTGCAAATGCCAGAGGTGATGGAACAGCAGCAGCGATTAAATACGGTGGGAACTCAGTGCCAGAGGGACTGGCCAGACATACTTGACCTGGGAACCACAGGCATCAGAAGAAATGGGAGACACATGATAACGGCGCAGGTAAATGGAGGTGCTCCAGGACTTTTGTAATACTATCAGGTTGGAAGTCCCGGTTTTCAGGACGAGGGTGAAGCATCTTGAAAGAAGGCCCCAGAGCCGGTTAGCAGCCTGGCACTCAGGAAGCCCCGTCCGTGGGCAAGAGGGTGCACTTTGCAGCTCTGCAGTTAGCATCTCATTGGAAATTCTTCTGAAATGGCGTGGGGTTTCTTACAAACACGTGCCTCAAAATGCCAAGGGTGGGCTCCACTGCTGGTCTTTTCCCTCATGCTTATCCAGACCATTCTGTCCATTGGACATACAGATTCTGTGTACAGATGACCTGCCCAGCACCTGCCCAGCGGTGCAGAGATGGCGCGCGGAGCATTTGCAAAACAAATAAATAGGAAAGAGATGGACAAAATGAAGATTCAGCAGAGTCAGAAGTAGAAAAGGAGACATCACCGCACCCAAGGAACAGGCATGGGACCCGCCTGTTGGGGGGGTCAAAGAGTAGAGGGAGGTGAGACCCCTGATCTGCTCTGCTGGATGAATGGAGGGTTGGGAAGTTGACATTGAAGCAGGACCAAATTCAAGTGGAACCCTTGATGTGAGAGGAGAGGGAAGAGAGAGCATACTAGTGTCACAAAACCTTTATATTTTGCTCAGTTTTGAAAATGCTGCCTGGGAAATAATTATCATCATATTTTTCAGTGAAATAAATTTCATATGACCATTTTTAAATGTGTCCGATGTTTTTAACATGCCATAAAAGGTTCTAAGAACGTTCTAAGGATGGACTTGGGGGTGCTCACAACTTCATAAGCAGCAAGTCTCATTGCTTTGCTTTATAGGAGGGGAAACTGAGGCACGGGGAGGCAGAGCAAGTTCCTGAGTCAGAGCTAGGAAGCAGGAGAGAGGGAATGGCCCTTGATGGCTTGACTCAGTTCCCTCTCTGAACAGTGATTCGGCAGTGTACTCAGCTCCAGTACCAAGGAAACCAGTTCACAGCACAGGTCCCTGCGTTTCTATCCTGCTCCCTAGTCTGTGCCCCCTCTGTCCTTAGCAGGTGCCCAGATGGGGTCATGTCTACACTCCCTTGCTTCTCTACAACAAGTCCTGCTTGGATCAGGTTGTATGGCTCCTCGGTGCTCAGATTTCTTTACCCTTGGCTTTCATATTTGCACTGGGCTAACTTTCACCAAATCAGCCTTCCCTGGTGTCAATCCATTGAGTCCCTCTGTAGGTCCAGGCTTCTCCCAGTGGAAACTGGAGGCTGAGAAATCAAACCACCTGAGTCCAATCCTTACACACCACCTATGTAACCGAGCCACCTCTCTTGTCTCAATGTCCCCATCTGTAAAATGGGGATAACATGGAACCTGCCTCATGTCTAATTTTTTGTGAGCTTAAAATAAGGTAATTCATTTGAAGTACTAAGTGAATCCCTTGACACATTGAAACAACTCAATAAACCAGAGACCATGTTGAAATTGGTGTGAGAGAAAGGGGGTTTCAGGATCACTGGCTCAAAGGACTTGGGATGAAATTCTGGTTGTGTTCACAAAGAAAGCATGGGGGTTTGGCTGAATTAACAATACTTTTTGAGCCTTAGATTCCTTCTCATAAAAAAATATGAGAGCAACAGCTTCCTTGAAATTTTGAAAGGTTTGATATTTCTCTTTTTGGAATGGTGGATACATGGGCATCACCTACTGGGGAGACACAGTTGGCAGCTATCACAATTCAGAATGTCCATCTTTTCAACCCAATGGGCCCTCTTCTGGGAATCTCTTTTACAGAGTGCAAGTGCAAATGGGAGAGGACAGGACAGGCTACAGGCCTGCAAATAAGAACATTAGTGCCCATCACTATTGACAGGGTTTAAAGCATTTATATTTTAATGTATAATATTTTGACTTCTTGCAAGGAGCACATACTACTTTTCTAAGTTCAAATAAATGTCGGCAATAAAACTTTAAGCAGCTGAGTTATTTAGCTACAGGACTATTGTCATAATTAGATGACATATTGTGTATAGAGTATCAAACCCATGCCTGACCCGGCACAGAGCAGTGTGACTAATAGCAACTATAAATAACTCCAGGAGCACCAAAAGGGTAAGCCCAAAGTGGCTCTCTTGAAAAAGGCTGACTTCAGTTTTGCAGGGACAGTGGGCATTTTTGTGTAAACTCTGTTGAATATAAAAATAAAAATACAAACAAAAAATAAAAAGGGAGACTTTAATTTGCCCAGTCTCATTTCTGGGGAATTATATGTAATGTTTCTATGATACCTGAATTCATTAAGAAACTTCTGAACAGAATAAAATCCACCATGTGGTCACCATTCAAGTTCACTGGTTTTTTGTTTCTTTGTTTTTTTTATTTGTTGGTACTGGGGATTGAACTCGGGGGCACTCAACCACTGAGCCACATCCCCAGCCTTATTTTGTATTTTATTTACAGACAGGGTCTCACTGAGTTGCTTAGCACCTTGTTTTCACTGAGGCTAACTTGGAACTCACCATCCTCCTGCTTCAGCCTCCCGAGTAGCTGGGATTACAGGCTGCTTTTTGCAAATGCATCCCACAGTGCAGTGGGGCCTCTGATTCCAAGATGGCAGGGCGGTTTATGTCAGATTAGCAACTGGGATCCATCAGTTTTTGTGGCAGTTATTCATTTTTGGTTAAAAAGGAGGGGGAAAGTATGTGCTGGCAGTAAGTGCTTAGGATTCTGGAGAGGAAGTGAGAAATGATCAATTAAAATAAAAAGTGACATTAAGAAACAAGTCAAGCAGCCATGGTTATCTCTATTCTGGCTTATGTTGCATCAATAAAGAAAGAAGAGCTCCTTTGAGAGAAAAACTTAGGGAGTACCCCCAGTGCCCCATGATATCTTCACTTTAAACTTGGGGAGAACCAGATTCTGCTACTGAAATCACATGTGGTTTGATAGCATTCCAGCTGTTGGAATTGGGCAGAGAGGGAGGAAAGAGCTTGGCAAATCCACGTCCTAAGTAGAAGAAATAATACTAATGAATCTGTGGCTACATGCAAACTTGGACTGATAAATCCAAATGCCAAAAGCTATAAAAGGTTTAATTTATCACTAACGGTCCTTGTAGATACTTTATTGAACACATCCTAAAATCTCAAAATACGTGGCATTTTCAGCAGCTGAGTGGCCTGTGGTTGGTGTCTTTCAGGCAGTGCACAACAGCTAGTAAGCACTTCTCCTGCCGTTCCTTTAAAAAGCATATCATTTGATGATATTGGTACTTATATCAAGAGAGTCACTGTTCTGGGTGTAAGCCACTGGAGAGATTCTAGTGCTGCTTATCTGATTAAAGGGATGCCAGAGGTCAGGCTAGCCCTGGAACTTGAAGGAGCCTCAGATTACAGGTTTTAAGGTGCTGTTTTCCTTGGAGAAAATGCTTCTTACACTGATCTTCCATGCACCACTTGTTAGGTACCCCTTTGGCCACAGAAGTCCCCCAGGCCTGAGACTAGGCTGCCGAGGCAGAGGAATTATATAGACCAACATCAAACTAAGGTGGCAGTCACAAGCAGCATGTGGTCAGAACATTCTCCAGTCCCTGAATCCACCTGCTTCCTGCAAAGACGCCATCTCTTGGAGTAGTGAAGTTCAGACTCAGCGCTGGTCTTGGAATGAAAGGCTGCCCCTGGCTGGTCCGACATGTGTAAACACCTCCATGAGCTAAACCACAAGATGTCTTTGCATCTGATCACTCGCACGGTGGGGGGAATGTATTACCGATTATTTATTCTAATAATAAACCATTACCCCAGGCACATTTTTATTCTCCAAATTTAATAAGGTATTTTGTGAACCGAGGCAGAGGAGGGCTGGAGAAAACAATTGCAGTTATTACAAAGATGATTTCTATTTGTGTCAGTGGCAGAAACAATCACCACTCCTTTCCTTCATAATCAAGGGTTATAATTGTCCCCCAAGCCCCACCCCAGATTCCTGCTCAGTCCAAGAAAATTCAAATAATACTCACCAAAATATCCTGAAGAACCTAAAGGGTTTGGCTTGCTTCCCTCAGCAGTCTCCTGGGGCCATCGTTACCCTATAGCCAAAGAACCCTGATTCTGTGGCAGGAACATCTCAACTGAGATTTTCCCATCATGCTCCTCTCCACATCCAGAGGTGGGCAAGAGTAGGGAGGGCTGGGCAGGTGATTTACATATCATCTACCTCTCTCTCCTTGAATAGACTAGGTTCTCAAGACATTTTTCAAGTTAAGATGTTTTAACTGGGCTTTTTCTTTTTTTTTTCTTTCTCTTTGGATGTTACAGAGCTCTAATGATAATTTTATCAGAAGCTGATAATTTCATAATCTGCATCCCAATTAAATAGATTCAGCAGAGAAACACAGCCTGAGGCCTTATCTGGGCAATCATCTCGATCATGTTAATTGACAGACATGAGAGAAGCATCTTAAATGGTCGAGAGGACAAAGTCAGAAGCTGGACATCTGAGGTTCAAATCTCAGCTTCACTATTTATTTAGTTTAGGGACCAAATTCTTTGCCTGGGCCTGCCTTACATGCCAAAGGGTCGTCACAGGGTTTGAACAAGTTGATATTTGCAAAGCAATTAAAAGCATGCCTAGCATACAGGAAGCGCTCAGTGAGTGCCTTTCCAATATGAGAAAATGAACTTAATCCAACAGCCCAGTTTCGGTGGCTATGGTGTGTCTTTCTAGAAGTTAGCCATGGCACTGCCTTGCTAGGCTCTTCGTTGCTGGGTAAACAAAACTATAGTGGTAGAAAACCATGGATTTGCAAAGTCGCTGATGCTTCTGAAGGTTTGGTGCTGGGATGTTAAAAGTCCATGTCCAGGTGGGCATGGAGGCGCATGCCTGTAATCCTAGCAGCTCAGGAGGCTAAGGCAGGAGGATCGCACGTTCAAAGCCAGCCTCCACCAAAAAAAAAAAAAAAAAGGAAGGGCTGGGGATGTGGCCCAGTGGTTGAGTGCCACTGGGTTCAATCCCTGATACTAAAAAAAAAAAAGTCTGTGTCCACAGATGTGACAGAAAGAATGCCAAGAGAAATAAATCATGCAACTAGTACTGCACCACTATGAAAACAAAGGAAGTAAGCTAAGTCCCACAGAACCGATGCTCCAGAAAAGGAAATGGGGACATATGTGACTTTCTGGTCTCGGGCCCCCAATGGTCACTCGGGGCCGGCTTTCTAAGCCACATCACCTTTTGCCTCCTCCATGGCTCTAAGAGATCTTTTCTATTCCCGATTCCCAGGGCTTTACAAAATGTCATCGTTTAAGAAATGGGATGATTCCATAGCCTGAGAGGCTTGAGGAGTGTTTATTTTCTAATTTTCCAGTTCAGTTGTCCGAAAGGGTTGGCTGGGTGGTGGCTGTTATTGTTGCTTGGTGTGTGTGTGTGTGTGTGTGTGTGTGTGTGTTTACACCCTTCCTGGAAGGAGCGCCAGGAGACATATGCTTGATGAAAAATGAGTTCTCAAAACCCCAAGCTTGAGGAATCTTTACTGGAAGGAGGAGGTTCTCCAAAGTTCCCGAACAATGAGCAGCGTTCATGTAAATTGCAGGCAATTTAATAGGAAAATCTAGGTCATCTGGCTGTTTGCTTTGTCATCATCAGTATTAATTAGACACTGGAAGTAATGACTGAGCTCAGAGAGCTCTTCAGATCTAAAATAATAATAATAATAATAAACCAACAGAGCAGAGCTTTACCTTCGGAAAGAAAATATTTTCACAAGTGGCGTTCCGAAAGAAACCAAGTAGGGAAACCTTGCAATTAAACGCTGCAAATGTGCTCTGAAATAATCCCAGGGGAGGTCGTATCTGTACTTAATATTCAAATAAATATTCTTTTTGTGTGCAGCGCCTTGGATAGGGTGCATTTTACTTAATTTAAGTGAATAACATAATCAGTATCATGAGGAATCATCACGAGGAGCCATGGAACCCTTTAACCAGGATGAATGGATGTTCGGCAGCCGAGTGGGCCACCATGGGAAGGTGCAGAGAGCCGGGTGGCTTTCCCGGAGTGACCTAGAGGACCTGGACACCCAAAGGGTGGCGCTGCATCTGCCATGTGGGCCCCACCTGGAAGCTCAAGCATGGCAGCATCATAGCCCAAGGGAGGCAAAGTCTGCACTGCCCCAGGCCCAACGGGGGACACTTGATGGTGACCACAGAGAGGGACTGATGTCCCTGTGCCTGTGCCACGGCTGCTCTCTCCCCAAGGAGGAGGACAGTCCCAGTCATGTATCCTGAGTGCAGTCGGTGCTCCCAGTCTCCAGGAACCTCTCCCGATGTCCACAGAGGACAAGTCCAGGGCTCTCTAGGTGGCCCTGCTCTTCCTTTCAGCCTCTTCCTGAGCAGCCCAGAGACCTCACTGTCAGATCCAGCAGGAGCCCAGCAAGGAAGCAGTGGTGGAGGGAGTAGGGTCTCTCTCTGAGCTCCCCAGACTCCTGGAGGGTGACCAACCTCAGCCTCCACTTCTCCACTTCCACCCCAGACCTTCCTGGGTCCCAGCTAGCTTTCTACCTTCTGCACCCTGATTTACATCCTAGTGTAACTGTATGTGGTTGGCACTCAGTATTATTATCCCTCTCACAGATGTGACAACTGAGACCTGGAGAAGCTTAACCAGATACCGTGAGCGAGGAAGAAGCAAGCCAGGACTTAAACCCAGATCCACTTGAACCCAGAACCTGTGGTGTGGACCAGGGAAGAAAGGCTCAAACCTTATGGATCCAAGTTGGGGCTTCCTCACCCGCATGTGCCCCATCATTCTCTGCCTCATCTGCCCAAAGCAGAGAAACCAAGGGATTTGGTAACTATCTAGGACACAGCAGGCCCCAGCCCCAGTCCAAATCCCCCCCTTGCTGAATTCTTCCACAGGGAGCCACTGAATCTTCAAAGTGGTCCTCACAGTCTCACCTGCTAAGATACAGGGTGTCTTCATGTTAAAGATGACCTAAGGGAACCCGTCTCCAGTTTCTCAGGAGCAGTGGGAAGTGGCTATAATTCTGTGTCCAGCACACTACTACCCACAGTCCCAGAACCCGTTAACGGCATGTTATGGTTGGGATGTGAGTGTCCCCCTAAAGCTCATGTGTGAGACAATGCAAGAATGTTAAGAGGTGAAATGATTGGGTTATGACAGCTGTGACCAAATTCATATCAGGTAATCCATATCCATGAACACTGGATTCATCCTCTGAAATGGATTAACTGGGTGATAACTGATAACTTTAGATAGGGAAGGGATAGCTGGAGAAGGTGGGTCCCTAGGGTGTGCTTTTGGGGTGTGCCCTGGTGAGCAGGAGCTCCAAGTTGCCTGGTCACCATATCCTGAGCTGCTTTCCTCCACCATGATGTTCAGTCTCACCATGGGCCCAGAGCTATGGAGTTGGCCGACTATGGACTGAACCTCTGAAACCATGGATAGGTGGATAGGGCTGGTGTCCTCAGCTATGTCTGAAGGCAGGGGCAGTGTATAATCTGTCCAGAGTTGTTGCCCATCTCTCTTTGCTCAATGAATTCCAGTCATTCTGTCTTGTTCCTGCTGACTCACATTGTCTCCCAAAGGGAGACCCCACCACCACCTGCCAGGAGGAGACTCCTTCCCCAAGGGAGAGGATCTTTCAGTACTCCCACTCTCAAGAAATCTTCAGCAAACCAGACTACACAGCCCCACCAAAGCCTGTGCCATCCTGGCCAGAGATGGTTTTTATTGGGTTTCTCCTGGAGGTTGCACCCCCTTTTCTTCTATTGGCCCCAATAGGCAGCTGATCCCTCTCTGGCCCCTCCTGACCAGGTTTTGTTTTTAGGCTTGGCCTTTCACACTGGCATTACTAGTAACTTTAGTTAGTTTCACTTGGATACTGAACTTGCAGATGGTGTTTGGTCCCGTTAAACTTTCATGGTTTTGCACACGGGGCAACCTTGGCTCAGGTCACGGTCTTGCCGACAAACACCAGCAACATGGTGAAGCTGGATTCGCCCGCAGACCCAAGTGACGGCAACATGCTCCCTCATACACCTTCTGCAGGTGGCTTGCTCTGTGGACCACTGACGTGTGAATGTGCCAAGAAGTGCACGTTCCCTTCACCAAGCTCCACGCTTTCATCAGATTTTCCAGGGAGACCAAGTCCTGTGATAATTCACAATTGTTCGGATTTTCAAAGAAACTCGAGGGATACAGACATCCTTTGGGAATATTTCACAACTAGAAGTCTCGGTGATGTTTCGCTGAATTAGAAAATGAAGGCTTCTTATTGTGATTGAGCAAAGAGTCCACAATGATCAAGTGCCACTGAGCTAAAGCTCCGTCCCACCCGACTCCAGCCCTCCGCCCAGCAGAGCAATCTTCGGGCAGCCCATTTATACTGAGTCAGAGCATGGACTGGGTGCCAATTTGATTAGAAAATGGCTTACACGTAGAGCAAGCCCTGTCTATTACAGGGAGAGCTGGACTAATGAATCTTGGAAATGGAAGAGTCTATCCATCCTCCTTCAAATCTGCAAGCCAATTATTACACTGGATCTTGACTTCCAATATTTCTGCAGGCTTCTAGGCATTGAAACTGTGCCAAGCAATAGGCAGATGAGAAACCTACATTTCTCAGGACTGAGGATGTAGTTTGTGTTCTGGAGATTAAACAAAGCCTCCTTCTTTTTCCTTCCTCCCTCCTTCCTGCCTTCTCTTTCATTTCCTTATTCATCTTTCTTTCTTTCCTCCACTGATCCCTTCTGTCTCTCTTTTCCTTCCTTTCCTATCCCTCCCTCATTCCCCAGGCTTCCCTCCCTCCCTCTTTCTTATCCAAAAATGTGATCTATATTTTGCAAATGTGAAGGAAAAGAATGGATCAGTTTTCCTGGTGAAATGAAATTACCTGACTATGTGCCTGCCTTCTGCAGACCCTCTTTGCCATGCCTTTTGGAATCTGAACCTGGAAGGTGAGCTCCAGGGACTCCCTGGTTGGGACTATCTAAGCACATGAGTCTGGCTTGGAGGAGGACAAGGAAGATAGAGTGATCTGGAACAAAAGCCTGCAGCTCCACTGCTCACTGGCTGCCTGAACTTGTGCAAAGCGTGTAACCAAACTTCTCTTCCAACACTGCATCCAAAAAGAGGTGATTTCAATGGTGTCCACCTTATAGTGTTTTATTAGACATACATGAGTTTTTAGCTAAAAAGTCTTTTAGTCTATTCCTGGCCCAGAGAAGCATTATATAATCCTTGTTAAATAGAACAGATGTAATTAATTTATCCAGGGAGATGACTCGTCCTCTCTGTTCGTTTACTTGTTTATTAATTGAACAAATATTCATGACTGCCTGCAACGTGCCAGAGAGTTGACTAAGATGCTGCTCCTGCCTGCAGGAAACGCTCAGTCTTACCAAATAGGCAGACTGTTCTTGGCACTGTAGGATGTAAACAGTGCTTAGCAGGGAGGAGCTTGGGAAGCAGTGACCCGGTTCCCATCAGCAACCCTCTGCCCGTGTCCTGCTGATCAGAGAGGATGGGGGACGTGTGGGCTGTGACTGCAGGACTTCCAGACCCCAGCCGAGGGGTCTCATCCCGGATCACAGGGGTGGAGACACTGCTTCAGAGAAGGCCTGGCAGCCAGGGCCCTCCTTGTGGCCTTCCTGGGAAGGTGGCGCTGGCCCTTTTATGACCAAGCAGAGCAAAGCCTGCTCTATGCAAAACCTTCCCTCGCAAGGAGGACACACAGCAAGCAGATCTTAATGTCCAGCTCAGCAGGGGCCAAGTGTAAGCCGTCTCTAAATCTGATGCAAAGGTGGCACAGTGCCCTCTGGCAGCGGAAAGGAGAGGCCTGGGAGTGGGGGGAAGGGAGAGAACTGGTGTGGGCCTCTCCAGCTGACGGGCACAGGGACAGCGCTTCTGCTTGGTGGGTCAGTGGTCCTGCCAGGGCACCCACACCTCCCTGCATCCTGTGCAGAAATGCCACTGTTGCCAGGAGAGGGACAGGGAGAGAGGCACAAGCAGCTTCTGTGACTGTGTGAAGGTAAAGCTGTGGGGGCAGGGGAGACCGAGGAGGGGCAAGTGGCAGGAGTGGGGAAGATGGAGAATGGGGAAGCAGAGTCTATTCAGAAACGTCCCTGCTGCCCTAAACTGTCCTTTATCCCTTTAATGCTGCAGATTTGAAAAGTAACTCAGGCTCCTTGGTCAACCAGCGCTGTCAGGGGCACCCACGTCAAACTATTAATTAAGACACATTAAATGTGGCCTGGCAGCAGCAGTGCCCACACCTCAGAGACCTGAGTGGGGAGCAGAAGCATCAGCCTCCTCCAGGGCGGAACGCCTGTCTGCAGAGAGGACGCTTTGGCTCCCCTAAAGTGATCCCAGAAGCTGGGCTTCAGGGAGGTGAGGAAGGGGCCTTTCTGCTGACCCTGCCAGCTTGAGCTATGGCCTCAAAAGCAGCAACCTTGCTGTGCACAGCAGTGGGGCCGGGTCCTTCTTGTCCCTTTGTCCCCTCCACTGTGTGGTCCAGGACCTGAACCAAAGCCCAGTCAGTGGGTACCTGCCCCAGCCCAGGACCTGGCTCTCTTTCCAGTCCGGACTGGGGCTCCCCACAGGGGCCAGGTATACCTGAAGTGCAGGACAAACAGGGTCCTCTCCTGCTTCCCGGGGCCTGTGATGCCCAGCCGGGCTGCCTTGGGCTGTGGCTGCTGCGGTTTCAATCCCTGCAGCGCCATCTGCTGGCCAGCTCCTCTTAGTACTGAGGATCCCAGGAAGTCCACTGCCACTGTCCAGTCAGGATGTCCTGAGTACCAGCATTGGGGCGTCCCTGATGAGAAGGCCCCACTACCTACCCCAAACCTCCCCAGTGCTGCAGCGTCTTGGCTGGGTGGCTGGGAGCAAGTCATTGCCAATATAATGCCCCAGGATCTGGGTTCGCCTTCACTTGTCATCTGCTGCTCATCATGTGGCCTCCAAAGTTCTCCTCTCTGGGCCTTAAGTTCCTCCTCTATGAAGGGAGGAGTTCAAGGTGATTTCTAAGGGTACTTCCTGTTTGGGCTTTGTCACTCCTAGGCTGTGAGGAGCACATTCTGGCTAATGCCAAGAGTCAGAGATAACAGGAGGGCCGCCTGCAACCCCCAGCCGGAAGGCCTTAACCAGGGTGGCAAGGGGCACTGTGGAATGTGTGCCCCCAGCTCCTCCATGTGCTGGGAAGGTGCAGGGGATCTCCCTACATATCAAGCAAAGATGGTGGCAACTATGCCCCCACTCCATTTACCCTTCTTACCAAGCCCCTGCCTGCCAGGTGTTCATGGGATGAGAAAGCATCTTCCAACATCTATGAGCATTTTTGCACGAGGGCCTATAATTATTGCCTATTATTAAAAAGTGCATGAGAGAGAAGCTATGGATTATAAATTCATGGTAGATTATGTTTTAATGTTCCCCAAACAGAATAATAATTGCTAAAACTGCTTTGGGTATCAAGCTTCATTGCACTGAACTGCACTCCAAGAATTATTATTTTAAAAAATCACTTATGGTACCAGAATGACACGATGTCACAAACCCAGGCTCTCTGTGGCAGTCCCTGTCGAAGCCACCATGCCGCTATGCATTAACGTCCAGGGCAGGACACAAAAACCAATGCCATAAATTAAGGTGCAATTTGTAAATGCTTCATTAATATTTATTAAATGATTATTAGATGCTCTTACAATCTTTAATAAGATATTATAAAGCATGTCATTAAAATGCATTAGAAGCACATTCTTAGCAAGCCATGCCATAGCCTGCTGTTAGGAAGTGCCTGGTTTTATGATCTTCTTCCTAAATCCTTTCCCAAGATATGATTATCAAGAGGATACAGAAACATAAGTGGCTATCTGATCAAAACATCCCCTGAGAGAGTGATGGATGGGGTCCCCATGGGAATCAGAAACAGTGAGTCTTCCTTGAAGTCAGTTCCACTTCCAAATTCTTTAACTTTGATCCTGCAGGACACATCTGTGAGGATAGCAAATAAATTCCACCTCTGTGTGATTAAAAATGGTATTAAAAATGGTGTTGAGTAGGATTCTGAGGCTCTGTTTGAGCCAAGTGGGCAAGAATAAAGGGACTGGCAGGGGATACCTGGTGTCTCATCTGTGCACATGTCTACCAACAGCAGATGCATCTCTGACTGAGGAGAAGGGAGATTAGCTGGCCAGAGGGGCTCCCAGGTGTGCTGGGAAACCCCTGTGTTCTACATTGCTGGTCTATACATGTGTGAAAGACTGGATAAAACAAGACAGTATCGACCTAAAGGAACCTGGGGAAGGAGGGCAGAGACCCCCCTGCAGCCTGCAGCAACTTCCTCTGGCCCATCAGGCTCTCACTGGTTTCCTGAAGGTCCCAGGCTCCCTCCTCTGGCAGGCAGCCTCCAAGGTGTGTGGTGTGTTTGAGTTTATCCAGGAGTTTCCTGCCTCAGCTCTTCACCCTGGCTGGGCTCCTGCTCAGGACTCTTACCTGCTCAGAATCCTCAACACAGTGCAGTGGGCGGCCATTTTTAAGAAAAGCCCCTCCTTTTGACCTGTCACATCAGGCTGCCTGCCTACTCCTGTGTGGACATGCTGGCGCCCACTCTGCCTCCACCCCAGCTGTCTTTATTTAGTGCTGAGGAGCAAAGACCAGGAGCCAGAGCACAGGCAAGACCCAGCTCTGTACCCTTCTGGAGCCAGATATTCAACTTTTGGGCCCTCTGGCCTCTTCCCTGATGTAAAGCAGGGTGGGCGTGAGGAGGCCTCACCTCAAGGATAGGATGAACTACTGCACAAAGAGCATCAGAGGCTAGACTAGCTAGCTGGCAGGCACTCGGTTTTCTCATTTTGCCTATTTACAGACATTTTCCTGCTTTCTTGTGCTGGATGTCAGCTCTGGGGGGCACAGGCCCCTGGATCCAGAACCTGTCAAAGCCAGCACCAAGAACAGGCTCATAACCTGGCTCGTGTCCGAGAAACACGGGATGCTTCCCAGGAGCTCCTCTAGAGTCCTAATGAACAGGGGCTGGGCTTGCCCTCATGCAGCACCAGGCGGATGGAAAGAAGCACAGCATTTCAATCCTCGCTCACAAACTCCACGAGAGCGGCTGCGGTGTGGGACAAGGACATGCTCTGGGGCAGGCAAACCCAAGTCTGCCTCCTGTCTCTACCGCTTGTAAGAAAATGACCCTGGGCAAGGGAGCTCATCTCTCTAGCCTCTGTTTGCTCGTCTGTAGACTGAATACCACCACTGACCTTCGAGAACGAGAAATGACACATATGAAGACTCTTCGGGCGGGCCTGGCAGGTGGGAAAGGGCCAGTCGGTCAAAGCTGTAGTTATCACTTTATTTGTTTCAGCACTATTTTTATTGCATACAGGAGGCTTGGTGAATGCTACAGTGGAGGCTCAATCTAAGCTGTATGAATCATGGGTAGGAAATGGGCCTTGAATTGAAAGATGCAGAACCAGATGTGGCCATGGGAATACAGAAGGTGCCAGAGCATGTGGAAAGGGAGACTAGCTGGCCAGAGGGGCTCCCAAGTGTTCTGGGAAAACCCCTGTACCTGGGGTTTCTAAACACCCTCACTGCCACCAGCCTGTCCAAGCTGTCAGAGAGGGTTCCCTTGGGTACCAAAGAAAACCCACCTGGTGTTTAGTCCCTTCTTGGAGTTTTCTACAGGCTAGAGAGGGATTGGCTTGGAACTGCTGGGCATCCTCTGACAGCCCAAACCTTGTGGGGTCTGGAATGTAGCTAGCCCTTCCCAGCCTCCCTCACCTGACTGAGCAGCTA
>JAJEJO010004626.1:3323-117868 GCA_020662805.1 Glaucomys volans
AATTCTTGGGCTGAGTTTGTGGCTCAGTTGTAGAATGTTTGCCTAGCATGCACAAGGCCCTGGGTTCCCAAAAAGTAAGAATAAAAAAAAGATCAAGTCCATTTAGCCAGACATAGTCCCAGCTACTCAGGAAGGCTGAAGTAGGAGGATCACTTGAGCCTAGGAGACTGGGACCAGCCTGGGCAACATAGGGAGACCTTGTGCTCACTCCCCCTCACTGCAAAATAAAACCCTAACAGAAGTCCCTCTCTGCTGTATCAGTATTCATACCCCAAAAAAACTTGGGGACAGAACCTGCAGTGCCCTGGGCAACCAAACCCTGAGCCCAGAGGACCTGATCCAGCTGTCTGTGCACTCATGCCAGGCAATAAGAAGCCCTTGGCCTCTGCCTGGGCCCCCAGTAGCCTGGGAACTTCTCAGCCTGAAGCAAACTGTCGCTGCTCCTGGAAGGCCACCAGGGGGAGCAGGTCTTTGGTTCCCCTGGACTATTTCAGGGATACACGACTTATTTCCAGGGTATGTGACTTCAGAGGTCATCTCATATCTGATTCACAGCCTGTCTCTTTCACATTTTCAGTATAATCCAGGTATATGAAGGAAGAGTTTGCACTCAGCAGAATTCACCCTTTTAGGTGTACAGTGTGATGTTTTGAGAAATATATGCAAAGCTAGAAATATATAAATAACCCCACAATCAAGATGTAGAGAAAAATGCCACCACCCTTAGAAGTCCCCTCATGCCTCTTCGTAGCAAATTTCCTACCCACCACTTCTGGCTCATGGCAACCACAAAGCTATTTTCTGTCCGTATAGTTTTGCCTTTTCCATAATTTCATATAAATGGAATCACACAGGGTGTAGTCTTCTGTATCTGGCTTCTTTCACTTAACACTTTTTTAAATTTAAACTTTCGATTTTTAAAATGTAAATTGACAAATTATAGTTGTATATATTTATGGAGTACAAAGTGACATTACGATGTAGAATGGAATAGTTAAACCAAGCTAATTAACATAACCCTCACCTCAAATATTTATCATGCTTTTGTAGTAAGAACTTTTGAAATTTACCCTCTTGGGATTTTGAAATGTACCATACATCATTTATTATATTCACTATGCTGTGCTATCTCAAAGAAAAAAGGTTAGGAGACATAATGTGCTGTGGTTTGGTTATGACGTGTCTCCCCAGATTTCCTGTGTTATCGCAGGAACGTTCAGGAGTGAAATGATTGGATTATGAGAGCTGTAACCTGATTGGTCCATCCTAGTTTGAAAAGACTGTTCAACTGGGTGATAACTGAAGGCAGGTCAGGTGTGACTAGAGGAGGTGGGTCACTGATGGCATGCCTGTGGGGTTTATATTTTGTCTCTAGCACTGTGTTTCACTTCTCTGCTGCCGTGTGCTGAGCAGCCTTCCTCTACCATGCCCTTTTGCCATGATGTTCTGCCTCACCTTGGGCCTAGAGCAAAGGAGCCTGCTGACCATGGACTGAACCTCAGATACTGTGATCCAAAATAATCTTTTCCTCCTCTAAGTTGTTGTCAGGTATTTTGGTCACAGCAACACAAAGCTAACACATAATGCTTTTGCACATATCTCCTATCTGACATAATGCTTTCAAGATTCATTCATGTTACCATATCAGTACTTTGTGATTTTATCCCACTGCCTTGGACATACCACAGTTTGCTTTCCCATTTACTGGTAGATGAATATTTGGGTTGTTTCTAGTTTGAGGCCATCATAGAAAAATCAAAAACAAGACTCTAAACATTCATACTCAGGTCTCTGGGTGGTGGACATATATGTTTTTATTTTTCTTGGATAAATAGCCAGGAATGAGGTCACTGAGTCACACAATTTGCATATGTTTAACTGCATAAGAAACTGCCAAACTGTTTTCCAAAATGGTACGACTGTGCTTACGACTGTGCTCTCCAGCACCACTGTCCCATCTTTTCTAATTTGTCTAGTAGGTGTGTAGTGGTATCTTGTTGTGGTTTTAATTTGTATTACCTAAGTGAATAACAACATTGAACATCTGTTTATGTGCTTATTGGCTATCACATCTGTTCTTCAGCAAGGTTTCTATTCAAATCCTTTGCCCGCTTTTAATTGACTTGTTTGTCTTATTACTGAATTGGAAGAGTTCTTTATTCTGTATACAAGTTCTTTATCAGTTATGTATTTTGCAAATATTTTCTCCCAATCTGTGGTTTGTCTTTTCATTTTCCTACTAGTACTTTATGAGCAGAAGTTTTTGATTTTGGCTAGAGCTGATTTATCAGTTTTTTCTTTTGTGGATTGTGCTTTTCATCTCATCTAAGAAATCCTTACCTCAACAAGATCACGAGATTTCCTCTAGGCACTGCTTTAAATTGTGTCCCACTAGTTTTGATACACTGTATTTTCATTTTCATTTCATTAAAATATCTCTCATTATTCTCCTGGTTTCTTCTTTGAACCATAAATTTTTTAAAAGTGTGTTGTTTGTTTTCTAAATACTTGGAGATTTTTCCAGGTGTCTTTCTGTTACTGATTTATTGTTTAATTTCATTAGGATGATAGAATATATTTTGTATGATTTCAATTATTTTTAATTTGTCAAGATTTGATTTATGGAGCAGAATGTGATCTGTCTTGGTGAAGTTCCACGTGTACTTGAAAAGAATGTAGATTCTGCTGTCGTTGGGTGGAGCATCCTATAAATGTCAATGGCTAATGGTATTGTACAAGGTAGCCATATAAGGCCTCATTTCTTTCTTTTTCTCTTTTCCTCCCCTACCCGTCACTCCTGGGTCCTGGGGATAGAACCCAAGGACAAATGCATGCTAGTAAGCACTCTACCACTGAGCTATATCCCCAACACTCCTAGTGGATTTTATGTGCTTGTTCTATGTGATTTTGAGAGAGTGGATTTGTCCATTTCTTCCATTTGTTCTATCAGACTGATTTGTGTGTATCCTGAAACTCTGTTCTCCAGAGCACACCCATTAAGGGTTGTTATATCCCCTTGATGAACTGACCCCTTTATGTGGTGTCCTTTACTCCTGGGAATATTCTGTGCTCCTAAGTCTACTTCCACTGAAATTAATATAGACTCTCGAACTTGCTTGCATGCTTTTTATTGATTTTATTTATTTATTTATTTTTGGTACAAGGGATTGAAGGGATGCTTAACCACCAAGCCACATTCCCCAGGCCTTTTAAAAAAATATTTTGTTAGAGACAGGGTCTAGCTGAGTTGCTTAGGGCCTTGCTAAATTGCTGAGCCTGGGTTTGAACTCACAGTCCTCCTGCCTCAGCCTCTGGAGTAGCTGGGATTACAGGCGTGCGCCACCATGCCCGGCTTTGAGCATGGCATGTTTGTTTTCCCATCCTTTTTCTTTTAGCCTGCTTAGGTCTTTATATTTAAGGTAGGTTTGTCATACATAGCCTGAGTTACGGCTCCATCCTGTTTTCAACGCTCAGCCTGCTTCTCCTATGGAGGGACCCTGTCTGCGCTCTTGCTCGCCCCCTAGTGGTAAGTGGTGTTGCTGTTACTCCCTGTCAGCGGGGCGATGGCGGCAGTTTGCATTGTGTATGGGTGGTGTTTGGATTGGTGGGGTGTTGAACGATTCTCCTGGTCCTAGTTCTGCACAGCTTATGTTCTGGTCTCAGAAATTGGGGTAGTCACAGCGTTCCTTCCCAGGTGCCTTCCACCTCTGGTGGATCTGCGACAGGAGAGTTTTCCTGCCACTCCCAGGCAGTGGTATATACGGTTAACCCGGCCTGGGGAGCAGTGGATCTTTGTTTCTGCCTCTCTTCCTGCAGCCCTGGAGCCAGTCAGTGTGCTGTGGCTTTTGAGAACTGTGCTGGGGAAGCTGGTGAGTTGTGGAGCTTGTCCTCCTGCCCAGCGGCACTTCCCACCACCACAGGGGCTTGCCTGTCTCCCAGGCTTTCTCCTTTACATTCAGTGAAAACCTGTGGAAGAGAACTCACCAGGGAGGCACACTCCTGCCCTCACATGCCCTGCCATGGCAAAACAGCTGGTCCTGCCAGTCTTTCTTGAGAGGGGCTTGTCATTCTGGAATTGAGTTCTCTAGTTGTCTGGATCTCAGCTCTCTGACAACTTTAAGAGATCATGGTTTTTGCAAATTATCTTATTGTTAGAATGGGAGTGACATCCTTCTGTGGCTTTCTACATTCTAAGAAGCAGCCAACTCTCTCTCTCACTTTAAGCATATGCAAATAATCAAAGCCGGTTTCCATATACTAAGTGTCCTCTGAGTGACCCCCTAAAGCCCTCCAGGGCAATGTCCACAGCTTACAAAGTCTCTGTGGCTTTTCTCATTCTTCCATGTTGAATCACATTTGCTTCCTCTGGTGTGGCTGATGTTCCCCAAGTCCTCACTTGTTTCCAAGTATGTCTCCAGCTCATCTTTAGTCAATTCCCAGCCCCAAACACACTTCTCTCTCTCTTTTTTTTTTCACCCACATCCAATCTATCAGGTAATCATGTTAGACTCTACCTTCAAAACAGAACCAGTTCATTTCAAAACAAAAAAAAAATGGATTTACCATAGGACCCAGCCATTGCACTATTGTGCATTTATTCAGGAGAAATGAACACTTGTTTTCCTGTGATTTATGAAATCCTGATTTTCATAGCAACTTTATTTGTAACAGCCCCAAATCAGAAAACACTCAGATGCCCTTCAAAGGGTGAATGGTTAAACAAACTGTGGTGCATACCATAGACTGCTTCTTGGCAATGAAAACAAATGAACCGTTGATACAAGCAACAAGGGTGCTGTATCAACAAAGGCCAATTTCAAAGGGATGCATGCTGTATGATTCCATTTCTGTATCAATTGTGAGATGATGTAATTGTAGAAAAGAGAACAGGTGAGTGGTTTTCAGGGGTGAAGGATAGGAGAGGAAGGTGTGGCTTTAAAGGGATAGCACCAGGGAGTTTTGTGGTGATGGTTCAGGTGAACATCTGGATTGTCACGGAGGCAACTCCAGGCTGCATAAGTGATGAAGCCCGCACAGAGCTACTCTGTGCTCTTTGCCTGACACGGAGCAAGTGGTATTGTTTCCAACTCCAATGGATTTTCTGCTTCTGAGACACTACCTGGGTGTTTGATGATTCATCTCTATTCTGATACTAGCTACCTGGAGTTAGTGTACATCCCACAAGACTGCCCCCGTTTTCAGATGTCAGTCACAAGTACCATGCCCCCAGATCACCTATGCTTCTGCCTGACCAACTACAAATTTGGAGTTTCCCATGATCCCTGTTCCTTAGATTTGATTATTGGCCAGAATTGTTCACAGAACTCAGGAAAACATTAAATTTGTTATCACCGGCTTGTTATAAAAGGCACCACTCAGAAGTAGCCCATGGCAGAGATACAAAGGGCCTACTCCAGCCCGACCCTGCCCAACATCTCCAAGTGCTCACCAATCCAGAAGCACTCCAGAACCCATTGTTTAGGATATTTATGGAAGTTCCTCTAGGTAGGCTTGACTAATGAAAGCATTGGTCATTGGCTAATGAACTCAGCTCCAGCTCCTCTCCCCTCCCCCAGAAGCCACAGAACTGGGCTGAAAGCTCTAGGTCTAATCACTATGACTTGGTCTTCCTGGTGACCTGCCTGCCTCCTGGTGCCACCTAGGGTTCTGCAAATAGCCACTGTTAGCACAAACTCCGAGGGTTTGAGAGGGACTTGTTGTGAAGAACTAAAGACATTCCTATCGCTCAGGAAATTTAAGGAGGGGTTTTGGAGCTCTCTGCCAGGAACCCAGGACCAAGTATATCCAGATCCTTCTCCACTTCCAAAGGGGTTTCATCCTGATAAACTTGTGTAAGTTAAAAAAGAGTTATTAAATTGAAAATCCTTCTATTATCCCTAACCTACTGGATATCCTAGCTTAGGCACAGAGTACACTGTAGGGGATGAGTTTTTGTCCCCTCAGGAACCCCATGACTGGGCTGCAGTTTGCTGCCGTTGTCCGGTATCATGAGACTATCAGGCTGCATATCAATAGCTCAGGAAAAGATAAAAATCCAAAATCCAAGGTCTGGTTTCTATTGCATGCTTATCACTTTTGCACCACCAGTTGAAAAATCATTAAGTCCAACCATCTTGGGGACCATCTGTATTTCCCATTATAGATACAACTTCGAATTTCCTGCAGCTGCACCCAAACAACACACACAAATGGGGCACATACAACTGATGATTCCAAATAAACTCTGTGGATCATCTGCCGATCCTGATTCCATGGTTTTGCTATTGTCCTGTGGTTGTATGGAACGTTGGCATGAGCTGGTGCATGGGACTCCTCTGTACATTCCTTTGCAAACTTCCAAGAAGCTATAACTACTTCAGAGTAAGAAATTCAAAATATGTATAATGAGGCAGGCACAGTGGCACATGTCTGTAATCCCAGCCACTTGGAAGGTTGAGGTAGGAGGATCGCAAATTCAAGGCCAGCCTCAGCAACTTAATGAGGCCCTAAGCGACTTAGTGAGACCTAAAAAAGTGTAACCAGAATACAACTGTCCTGCTACCAGCCTGGCCCATGCCATTATTGTCTCTTGTTTAAATTATTGCAATAGATTCTCAATGGGTCTTTCTGTTTTTACATGCAGTCTGTTCTCAATAGAGCAGCTTTTTAAAATGTATGACAGAATTTGTCATTTGCAGAAATAACTAAAGACCAATCAAATGAGAAACACAAAAGCTAGTTATTCAGAAATTGCCATAACAAGGGAGTTGACCACCAAAACTGGCATTTTGACAGAGACTCAAAGGCAGACAGAAGGGTGGGAAATCTTATAGTGGAAAAACAGGAGGGTTTCAGGTGTAGAGGAGGCTGCTGGCATTGGGAAGCTGAAGGGGGATATTATGAGCAGTACCCTATGGTATAGGGGGTGCAAATTTAGCTTTCTCTGGTTGGTCCTAACTTGGAAGTTGGGACAAAAATTAGGGAAGGTGCCAGTTACTAATCAAGTCCTGGCCATTTGGGGCTGCATGCTGCAGAGGTTGTTTTGCTCCCTACATCATTACTAGAGACAGCATCTGGCTTCCGATGAGTCTGACTTACAGCACTCTGGCTTCCTGGGCTGTCTTTGTAGATGAAGGGATTGGTTTCCCGGGCAGGTGTCTGCAGGTTGTGAGTCAGAGTTCTGTTTTATATATTTTCCCTTCATAGGTTCAGCCTCTCACATTCCTCTGCTCAGGACCCTCCAGTGGCTCCCTGTTGCACAGGGTCCTTACAGTGGCCTACAAGGCCTCACATGAAGGGGCTCCATTTCCCCTCTGGCCTCATCTGTCACTCTCCACCTCTTGCTGCTCCAGCCACACTGGATTCCCGGCTGTTCTGGAACATGCCAGGCCCTCTCCCAAGGCACTTATGGCCTCCTACCATACTGTATGAGCTTTCTTACTTTTAATGCTTATTGTTTATGTCTAGCTCTCCCAACTAGAATGTAAAGTCCACAAGGATAGGCGTCGCCTAGGTTGAGTTTGTTCACTGCTATAGAACTACCACCTAGGTCATTGCCTTGTCTGGCACACGGTGAATCTCCAATACTTTTTTTTTTTCAGTGCTGGGGATTGAATCCAGGGCTTTGCACATGCTAGGCAAGTGCTCTGCCCCTAAGCTATGTCCCCAGCCTGGTAAGTTTTTTAAATGACTAAATGAATGAATATGTGAATATATGTGTTCAGATATGTTTAAGAACATCAGCATCTTTTTGTTGGATGCTTAGAGTATACCAGGCACTGTGCTAAGTGCTTGTCATCTAGTGTCCCACTTTTATTCTTTATAGCTCTCTGGGCAGGTGTCATTAGGAACACTTATTCTTCAATGGCAGTAAGTCCCCAAGGGGCATGTCCAAAGCTCTGGAGCTTTTCAGAGACCTAAATAAATGTTAAAAACTTAAAAAATCTTGGCTCCAAAGTTTAAAGACTACAGAATATTTAAAACTAATAAATGCTTGATTAAATTTCTATAAAGTATAAAATATCTATAAATTATCTATTGCTAATGTATGGCATTAATTCTATGTCACCTTCTTTAATTATTAAGTGTTGTGTTCATAACAATTTCATCATATTTGAAAAGAATTTGTAGAGTAGATAGTTTTTAACTCTGTAAGCACATCAAGAATGTGAATGAGTGGTCATGGAGGGCTGGGGAATGGTGGATAATTGTGCTGTAAGTTAATTACTCTTGGTCAAATAATTCCCAAGGAAAACTTACAAAATCACTTTGTATTTTTAATAATGGGTTATATTTAATATAGACATGCTATGCTTTTTAATGTTTGAGAAGCTATGGGAAGGAACTTCAAAACTAATAGCACCTCATCCTAAGAAAGTCTTGAAGTGCCTGTTGATGTAATTAGCTTCACTGTAAAATGTAACTCAGGGTCTTCAATTTCCAGGTCAAGCTAGTTCAGCGCCCCCCACCCCCATTTCTCCTAGTCACGCCCCTGACTTCCTTCCCTACCCTCACCCCTACAAAGTCCACCTGGGCCCAGGTACAACAGGGATGTTTGTGTTCTTGTGAAAGTATATAACTATGTTCAGCAAATTTCCCCCTCCTGATTTTCTCTCCACTGGCTCTCAGGACGGTTCTTGACCCCTGAAGCTACATTTGGAAAGGAAACAAGCTATGTCCCACAGCGCCACAAGATGGCGCCACAAGCTCAGATTGGGCTTCTTGGGCTCTAACAGGAGACAGACCCAGGAGCTTAAGGCTGCCCCCAGAGGCCTCTGGGTGCCCCTCCCCAGTCTTCTTCTCTTCACGGGTGACTCTGGACCCTCCAAGGTGATTGCAGGCTTTGTTTTACTGCTGTGGCTGGCCTCATAGTTTGGGTGCCTATGGGATCCAGAAGCCAGTGGGGAGCCTCAGGCCCCCTTTTAAAGAGCCAGTTTCTCTCATCCTCAGCACCAAGGCCAGGTGGGATGGAATGTGAATAGGACCAGAGTCCTGTGGCCTGAGAACAACTCAGAGAGCACCTTGCCATCTTTCCCCACCCACAGGCGAGGTCTTCCTCTCCAGCGCTCTCTCTACCCATCTCTACTACAACTTTCTCCTTTCGAAGTTCTGCTTCTCTCTTGCTCTCTGTCTCTCTGCTCTCACTCTCTCTGTCTCTGCCTCTCTTCTGATTCCTACTCACTCTCTCTCCCTTTTTCCCTCTCTCCCTCCTTCTTTCTGTCCCTCCCTCCTTCTGTCTTTTGCAACAAATCCAAGACTTCTTCATCTTATTCAGCAAGTTAATTTTAAAAACCACTTTCCAGTGCCCATTATATGGCAGATGGAAATCTAACAAAAGCATGCTGGAGTCCCAACTCCCTGCAGAGGTATCAGGGACTGTGATGGGCAAGCCTTCCGGGCCTGGAAGAGTGCCATCTTCAACCTCTCTCCTCTCTGTCCCTCTCTTCTACCTACCTCTTTAGGGGTGAGACCCCACCACCACAGTCTCCACCCAGCCCCACATGGTGGAGTCAGACTTAACAGAGCAACTCAAGGATCTTTTTTGTTTTAATTTTTTTTTTTTTTTGAACCAGGGATTGAACTCAGGGGCACTCAGCCACTGAGCCACATCCCCAGCCCTACTTTGTATTTTATTTAGAGACAGGGTCTCACTGAATTGCTTAGGGCCTCACTAAGTTGCTGAGGCTGGCTTTGAACTCACGATCCTCCTGCCTCAGCCTCCTGAGTCACTGGGATTACAGGTAACTCAAGGATCTTGAGATCGTTTTTATTCTAAGCCAATCCTACCTCCCCATGGTCATTCCTAGGAGTCATGAGACAGCTCAGGAACCAGCCACAAATCCCTCTGGGAAGATTCTCTCTGGGCCTACTGGGCCTCAGTCTTCTGATCTGTGAAGTGAGCTAGTGAATCAATTCTCTTCTGCTCCTTTCCTGTTCTTTTCCCGAAGGTTCTCCCAGACTGTCACTGACCCCTGTCTAATAGCCTCAATTAGCACCAACCAGTCTTGATGATGTTGGCCTTTGGTCATTGCTAAAAGATTTGCTGTCCTGGCTGGGCTTCTCTTGGCCCAGGAAAAGAATCAAGAACCACCCCCTGGAAAAAGACAGACATTGGCTTCTCTCAGCCTCCACCCCTCCAATAAATAAATAAATCTCTCCTCAGTCCCTTCATCTCTCTCACTTTATGAATTTTGGCTGGGAGGATCTACAGAGGGGCTGACTCAGGTTGGGCCCTGTCAGTGACCCAACAACCAAGATTTTACCATTAGCACTTCTTTTCTTTGAAATTGTTCCAATTAATAAGCATCCCAGAGCCAGGGAAATGGGACTGAAGTACCAAGATTTTCCATCTGCACCAAAATATTACCGACCCCCATATTTCCTCCCTTCTTTCTCCAAAACAAGATGTCACTTCTTTGTCCCTTTGCTGGGGCTCAGAACCCAGTTCCTTCTCTTCCTCTAGAAAGTCACTCTTTCTCTTTCCTTCCCTCTCCCCAAGGGGCTGGCTCTTTCCTCTCATTCAGTAATGTCTCACATCCCATCCATCTGACAAATGCCTCCCCCTACTACCCAATGCGGTGAGAAAAGAAAAGGCATTTTAAAGATCAGAAAGAGCAGGCAAAGTTTCACCATTTACAGACGATATGACTACACCAAAGATGAAATACTAGAAATAAAATTTTAAAATAGTAAGTTACAAGATACGAAATTACTTCAGAGCAGTCAATTGCATTTTGATCAGATAACAATGGAAGAAAAGACCTAATTCATAGCTGCATCAGAAAAGATAAAGTATCTAGGAATAAACTTAATAAGAAATGTTCAACACCAATAGAAACAGCTTTTTAAATTTTCCAAAGGACACAAAAGAATAAATGAAACATCATGTTCATGAATAGGAAAACAATGTCATAAAGATTGTAATTTCCTGAGTTACTCTACACATTTCAGGTGATCCCAGTAAACATCCCAAACATTTTTTTTTTTTTAAACTAGACTAGGGGGCTGGGGTTGTGGCTCAGTGGTGGAGCACTTGCCTAGCACTTGTAAGGCACTGGGTTCGATCCTCAGCATCACATAAAAATAAATAAATAAAAATAAAGGTGCTGTGTCCATCTACAACTAAAAAAATAAAAGTTAAACTGGGTAATTCTGAACTTCATTTAAAAGAAAAAGAGAGAGAGGCAGGAAGACCTTTAAAAGCATTAAAAGAGGGCTGGGGATATAGCTCAGTTGGTAGAGTGCCTGCCTTGCAAGCACAGGCCCTGGGTTCAATCCCCAGCACCGCAAAAAAAAAAAAAAAAATGGCATTAACGGGAATTGAATTAATCCCACAGATACTTTGAAAAGTAGTCCTAGAACGTGGATAAACATTAGTTCAGTGGAACAGACAGAAAACCCAGCCATAGACCCATAAACAGAAATACATGGTGTTGAAAAAAAAATGTAGATCCAGCAGGGTGCGATGGGGCATGCCTATAATCCTAGCAGCTTGGGCAGCTGAGACAGGAGGATCCTGAGTTCAAAGCCAGCCTCAGCAACTGGGAGGCACTAAGCAGCTCAGTGAGACCCTGTCTCTCAATAAAATACAAAAAAGGGGCTGGAGATGTGACTCAGTGTTTAAGTGGCCCTGAGTTCAATCCCTGGTACCAAAAAAAAATGTATATATATGTGCATGTATATATCCCCATATTTTATACTTTGTACTCATTTAAATTCTAAGTGGGTCAAAAAGAGAAAGAAGTACACATAATTATTTAATGGTCTCAAATGGAACAGCTTTTCTTCCTTCTTTCCTGTTTTTTTTGTTTTTTGTTTTTTTATTTTTTTGTTTTTTTGCAGGACCTCCGGATTGCTAGGCCAGTGTTCTACCACTGAGCTATACCTCCAGCCTGATCTTTTTCTTATGTCGCCAAATTCAGGAGCCATTTGAATTTGAACTTAAATTAGCCATTTAATTTCATGGAAATATAACATAAGCAAAGTCAAAATACAAACCAACAAATTGGTATTTTTTGGAGGGAGGCAGTCCCAGGGATTTAACTCTGGGGCACTTGACCACTGAGCCATATCCCCAGCCCTATTTTATATTTTATTTAGAGACAGGGTCTCACTGAGTTGCTTAGAGCCTCACTTTTGCTGAGGCTGGCTTTGAACTTGTGATTCTCCTGCCTCAGCCTCTGGGACTGCTGGGATTATAGGAGTGTGTGCCACATGCACAGCTAACAAATTAGCTTTTAAACAACACACATTTACAACTTATATCAAAAGCCACTTATTTCAGGACTGGGGATATAGTTCAGTGGTAGAGTACTTGCCCAGCATGTGAAAGGCCCTGCCTGGGCTTGCACTGCAAAAAAAAAAAAAAAAAAAAAAAAAAAAAAGAGAGAGAGAGAGAAAGAGAAAGAACCCCAACTGAAAACTTCTTAAACATCTATCAGTGGGGTGAATGATAGGTGAAGGATGAATGTGCGTCCGTCCATATAAGGGGATGTTATTTAACAATAAAAGGACCCAACTACAGACACACATGGTAACATGTATGAGTCTCAAAACCATTACAGTGGCAGGAATAAGCTAGACACAAAGAGTATATACTATATGGTTTCATTTATGACATTCTAGAAAAGCAAAAGGTAATCAAGCTACAGAAAGCAAATCAGGGACCTCCTAGTTCTGGGAATGGTGAAGGCTAACCAGGCAGCGCAAGAGGGAACTTCGGTGGATGGGAATGTTCCGTTTGATTGTAGTAGGCAGTTACACAGATGTTCACATTTGTCAAAACACATCAAATGATGCATTTTATTACATATAAAGTTTACCTTCTGTTAAAAAAAAATAGTAAATATATGCTACATTTTTCTGGAACTGGAAATGCAACTATTTATTTATTATTTATTTATTTGTTTATTTGCAATGAGGATTGAACCCAGGGGCCACTGAGCTACATCTCCAGCCCTTTTTATTTTCTGACAGGGTCTTACTAAGTTCAAAGGTCAGCCTCAAACTTGGGATGCTCCTCAGGCTGCCTCAGGCTCCATCAGCCCCAAACTGTTAAAATGCAACAAACAATTGAACAATAAACAAAAACTACATCAAGACTCCATTTCTTCACTTACCAGACTGCCCCCTACCCCCAAATTCCCAAAGTTTACTAACATAGTGTTAACATGGCTATGAGAAAAAAACTCAATCACTGATGGTAGGTATCGTTCCCAACAAGGGAATTTTGGTAATATTTATTAAATTACAAATGCTTGGACCCAGCAATCCATTTCTAGGATTTCATCCTATAGATAAACTCAACCACAGGTGAAGCAGTGCCTGTTCAGGGTCAGTCTCTACAACAGTGTTCAAAGTAGCACAACCCAAGAATAAGCCAGTTGTCCCCAGATACAGGGTAAGTTAAATAAACTACATATCCACATCCTGTGTAACCAAAGAAAAGGATCAGGAGTCTGTGTGCACTAGTGTGAAAAGATTTTCAAGGGTGAAGTTAAGTGTACAAACAAGCATTGTTTGCTATGCTGCCATTTGTGTGAAAACAGCATCAACAAAAACCCAGAGGGATGTCTTTTGGATCTTCTTATATACACTATATATTTTAGGAACAAACCAACCATTGGGAGCGGTGGCGCACGCCTGAAATCCCAGTGGCTCCAGAGGCTGAGGCAGGAGAATCACAAGTTCAAAGCCAGTCTCAGCAATTTAGTGAGGACCTAAGGAACTCAGTGAGACCCTGTATTTTATTTCTAAATAAAATACAAAGAAGGCTGGGGGTGGGGTGGACTGGGTTTGTAGCTCAGTGGTTGAGTGCTTTCCTCGCATGGGTAAGACTCTGGGTTCGATCTTCAGCACCACATAAAAATAAGTAAATAAAATAAAGATAAAAAATAAAAAGTCTGGGTATGTGGTATGTGACTCAGTGGTTAGGTGTACCTGGTTCAATCCCCAGTACCAAAAACAAACAAATCAAGCCAGGCTCAGGTGACACACACCTATAATCCCAACGACGCTCAACTCCCAAGGCTAAGGCAGGAGAACGACCTAAAGCAATTTAGCATGACCCTGTCTCAAAATAAAAAATAAGCTGGGTATGGTGATGCACACCTGTAATTCCGAAGATCAGAAGGCTGAGGCAGGGGGATGTCGGATTCAAAGCCAGACTCAGAAATTTAGCAAGGCCCTAGGTAACTTAGCCAGATTCTGTCTCAAAATTTGAAAAATATAAAATGGGCAGAGGATGTGGCTTAGTGTTTGAGTACCTCTGATTTCAATCCCTGGTACAAAACACACACACACACACACACACACACACACACACACACACCAACCTGAAAGCACAACCAGGAAACTAACAGAAGGGGAAACCTAAATGGAGAAATGTGTGGGGAAGGGTGTAGTGGAGTCGTGTGTGATGGACAATTTCCATAGTATGCCTTTTCAAATTCTTTTAATTTTTATTTATTTATTTTTATGTGGTGCCAAGGATTGAACCCTGTGCCTCACATGTGCCAGGCAGGCACTCTACCTCTGAGCTACAACCCCAGCCTCCAAAATTCTTTTAACTCTTGAACCAAGTGAATGTATTATCTATTCAAAATGAAAATACTTAGACCTGTTAAATCCAGCTACTGGGGAGGCTGAGGTAGGAGGTCTGAAAGTTCAAGGTCAGCCAGGTCAACTTAGCAAGACTCTGTCTCAAAATAAAAAATGAAAAGGGCTGGGGACATAGCTCAGTGGTAAAGCACCCCTGGGGTCAATCCTTGAATGATAGTAGATCATCATCCAGTTTATCTGGATATCTAGACCAGTACAGGGACATATTCAGCACACAACAGTTGTTATTTCTATGCTTTCCCCACAAAGTCCCCGCACAAAACCCCCTTGTACTTTTGGTTTCAGTCCCCGAGAGGTGCCAGCCTGCTTCTTCCATCTGTGTTCTGGCAGAAACTTCCCCTCTGCAGGGTGACTGTCTCATCTCTTCTCAAGACCCATGCAGCCGCAGTCTCAGGCCTGGCTTCCTCAGGTAAGCCTTCTGGGGTTGACCCATGTCCTCCCCTTCACCCAGCCATTTTGGTGACCTTTGAACCTAAGACTCCTCTTCCTACAGTGCTGGCCTTGCCTCGTCTCACAGGGTGGGGCCTTAGTGGCTCTGGCAGGCCTTGCTCTCCACTCAGACATCTATAAGTTTCAGTTTCCCCTAAAAGTTACGTTCATCTTCCCACACTCAGGAAGAAAACCTGGAGTTTCGGTTTCTCTTAAGTTGTGATTTCATTTTCCTCACTGCTCCGCCTGGTCCCCACCATGAGACAGAGCCAGCTTCCATGGTGGAGTTGCCTGGTACTCCCAGGGCACTTGCCACTCAGTGTGGAGCAGCCAGGGAGGGCATCTGCAGGTGAATTGTGCTTGCTTGGAGCTCACACCCCAGCAGGGAGGTACAGCAGCACCAACAGTGGGGAAGAGGCACAGTGACAGCCACAAGAGGGGAGGTTAGCAGGGGCAGAGGAGCAGCCCTGCTGGGCCTCAGGGGCAACAGTGTGGCCAGTGGGGACTGATGGGGAGGCTCTGGAACACAGTTCCAGCTGGAAAGCCCCAGGCAGGCCAAGGAGAAGCCTGTAGGTGAGCAGAGAGGGGCAGCAGCAGGGGTGGCAGGCTGGGGCTGAGGAGGGCCCCACAGCTGACACCCAAGCTCTAAGACTGCACAGTGAGGGACATGCGGGGCTTGAAGAAGGCACCCCAGGCCAGGCAGAAGGCTCACCAAGGAAGTGTGGCACCAGCAAGGAGAGAGGGGCAAACTGGATGGGCCCTGGTGCCAAAGAAGAATAAAGGGCCCCAGAGGAAAGGCCTGGTGCCAGAGGACAAGCTGAAGGCTGTTCCTCAAGGGTGGCTCTGGTTTTTGTCATTTGGTTTTGGTTTTTCCCCTACAAGTCTGCCTGGGAAGTGAGATTCATTTCTTAGCACTGGAGAGTCAGAGGCCCCTTCTTCGTGGGCTGGAGCATTGGAGCAGAAAGCCGGCTGGGCCCAGGGCCAGGACTGGTTGCTTGTTTCCTTCCCCTCAGCAGAGTTGGGACAGCAGTTAGCAGTGCCCCAATTCCTCTCTTGAATGTGATATGAACCCGTCACCCTGTCCTGCATTAAGTTAATGTTTGCAGAACCACATCCCTCTTTCCTGACCAACCTGTACCAGCAACTATAAAGAACAGAAAGCACCCCTGGGCCCTGCATACTGAGGCTTTGAGACCCAGGAAGAACTACAGGTATCCAGAGGCTCTAGGTCAGCCTCCAGAGCTTTGGTGCCTCCTGGGCTGCATCACCTTGCAGCCCCTCCTGGCCTACCCTCACACCCACAGTTGCACTTCACTTTTTCTCTGCTCCACATTGGAAACACCACATTTATTCGTTGGAGGCTTTTAACCTCTGATAAGGCGTACAGGAACAGCAGGGCTTTCCTGCATGCTGCCCTGGCCCAGCTCGTCAGGCATGCAGGATGGAGCTGGCAGATGCGTCAAGGCGTCTTCAGGAGCAGGGCCATAGAAGCAGCAGGCCCTGCTGTCCCATGCCCTCCCCCACTAGCCTGGTCTGGACTGCAATCAGGAGGGTAGGCCCAGCCCAGTCCTGTTGCAGGGGCCTTCTGCTGGGAGCTGCCTTCCCTCTCCCTCCCCCACCCTCTTTGATTCCCTCTGAAGCTTGCAGCCTGAGCCATGCACTTTGGTCCTTCACACAAGCTGCACCAGCAGCCAACAGGCTGGTTCTGTGTGTACTGCCTCTCCAGTCACGTAGTCGACTGGGCAGGGCAGGCCTGGCTCTCCTGTCCTCACTCTGTGAAGCCAGCGCATAGCTGGGCACTCGGTGGGAGCAAAGACCTATTCAGTTAATTGCTGCAGGTAGGAACTCCCAGCTGCTGCTGGCCCTCAGCCTCCATCCATGGGCTCCTGGCTGGGTCTGAAACTTTTCAGGGCCTCAACTTTCTGCAGTGCAGATCAACACCTCCTGGCTTTGTGCCAGGCTTGAGGCTGGGCAATGGATGGTCAGCCATGGCTGCTACTTCAGGGCCCTGAGGACTGCCTCCAGCTTCATGGCCACTGCCAGGTCACCCTTCACTTTCAGTCGCCCACTCATGTAGGCCCCCAGGGGTCTCAGCTCCCTGCACAACAGGGCCCGCAGGTCTGCTTCAGCCATCTCCACCACCACGTCAGGAACACCTTCAGGCACCCCATGTCCCACCCGGCCTCGCCCTGTGGGAGGAAAGAAAACAGCATTAGTAGGGACATGGGACACAGACAGCTATGGAGGGAAAGAGAGGTCAGCATGTCCCATTGGAAGGAGCAGAGAATACTAGTTAGGAATTTAGGTTCCAGGGCTGGATTATAGCTCAGTGGTAGAGTATCTGGGTAGCATGCAGGAGGCCCTGGGCTCCAACCCAGCACACATGCACACAAAAACCATACAGGGTCTAATACCCCGGGTTCAAGTCCTATAGGCCACTTGGTGCCTATGTGCAAATCTGTGAGGGGGATGATGAGTCCTAAATCAAAGCTCATGGTGAGAAGTAGGTGACATAATGCACAGAAGAGCTTGGCACAGAGCCTGGCATGTGGCAGGCCTGCTGTATGTACAGGGCTCTTGGTATTGGTAACCTGGCTGTCTCAATTGTCCTCCCATGGCAGGGAGAGCAAGGCTCAGATAATTATTGTCTAGAAATGGTGTCAGAGCCCCTGACTGCCATGGGTTCACCCCAAATTGTTGGCAGAAGTAGAAAGCCTTGCTCCTACTGGGTGTGGGGCAGTCTTAAAAATAGCCATGGGGAGCAGGTGTACAAGCAACTGGGTGTGAGGGAGACTTGGCGGGGCAGCTGCACCTGTGGTGAGATCCAGGAAGTAGATGCTCTGGGTGCCACTGGGAAGGATGACATTGAACTGGTAGCAGGCCCCAACCTGGCTGACCAGGGCTTCAGACAGGAAGGGCTCCAGAGCAGTCAGCAGCCCCTCGGCCACAGGCTGCTTCAGGCTGTGAGGTACAGGTGGTTCCACTTCGCTCACCATCTCCAGGGTGTCTGCCGGGGTGGCCAATAGCGCTGGGCAGGGAGGCAGAGAGGCAGGCAGGTCAGTGTGTTCCCAGAGACAGGTGCCCTCTGCCCCTCTTGGCCTCTGTTCAACTTCCTTCTCTGCCAGGAAAATGCCCCCAAGTTTCTACACTAAACACCCAAATCCTGTTTCTCAGCTGCTCCAGCTGAGATCAGATGTAAAACCCTCTTTCCAGCTACAGGAAGAGGTACTGCTGTCTCCTCTCCTCTCACTGTGGCTGCCTTGCGCCTCTCCATATTCGCACAACCTGGGTTCTTCTCACTGCCCTAGCTTGGGTTGTCCCTAGATCGGCGTGGGCCAAACAGACAGGCAGGAGTGCACTGTGCAGAGGTGCTTGGTAAAGGGCGCAAGTGGCGAAGTCAGCTCCAGGCCGAGCTTGAGAACACCTCCCGCTCCTCCCAGGTTCCTCACCTGGTCCAGCGCATGGGGAACCTCCTGCCACCGAGTTCATGCCACCTCCCAGCAAGTGCAGAGCCAGCTGCTGGAGGGTGCTGTCGACGCTGGACCCGGCTGGGCTGTCCTGCGGCTGCTGCAGCACGGCCTCCACTGCCAGTTCCACGCGATCCACCTCCAGTCCCCAGGCCCTGGTCACATCATTGATCTCCAGCTGGAGGACAGTGTGGCAGAAATGGAATTCATGCAATAAACCTTTCCAAAGCACCTTCTTTGAGTGGGTCACTCTGGTCACATGTAGACCTGGAGATCCCACACCTGCCCTAAGGAGCACAGGCAGGGGACACTGACAGCCCAGCTGTGCAAGTGCTTAAACAAGTGGCAGGGAGACACTGGCAGTCAGGGACTCTCCAGGTGGAGAACCTTCCAGCATGTGCAAAGCATGTGCAAAGCCCAGAGAGGAGAACCTGAAAGTCTGGCACTTCAAGCAGCCATAGTTCCATTTAGTCAGACCCTGAAGTGTGGGCTGGGGGACTGGAGATAGCTGAGGTGTCAGAGAGGCCTCTTCCTACTTATTTGGATTTCTTCTGAGGCAACA
The DNA here is from genome assembly GCA_020662805.1 of Glaucomys volans. Taxonomy (NCBI): domain Eukaryota; kingdom Metazoa; phylum Chordata; class Mammalia; order Rodentia; family Sciuridae; genus Glaucomys; species Glaucomys volans. The sequence goes on from JAJEJO010004626.1 coordinate 22,401, forward strand.
AGGACATCAGAGAGGAGTTTATATAGGGAGGTGACAGAGCAGACTTACTTTTTGGAAAATCCTCCCGGTTGCTGTGTGGACACTGGATTGGATGGGGCTGATGATGGAGGCTTGGGGACCAAGCAAGGAACTGTTTCAAATTGCAGGAAGAAAGGAGGCAGATTTGGTGGAGGGCAGGAGGGTCCAGTGAAGCAGAGATACACTGAGGGGGTACAACTCTGCCAACTGTGCCAAGCTGCAGCAGGCACAAGAGAAGTGCCACTTGGCTCATGGCAACCTGGATGTGCCATGCACAGAGAACAGGGGAGTGGGAGGCAGGCTTCTACTGTGGTTTTCCTGTGCTCAAGAGTATGGCATTCACTTAGAGAACACACACACAGGACAAGGCCGGCAGTGGGGAATAACTGGTTTTTTGTTTGTTAATTCTGTAAGCTCTGGGTGTCTGTGGGACAGCAAGTGTCCTGCAGGCAGCTGGATAAATGGGAGCAATATTCAGGAGAGTCAGACCAGAGCAGTGTGCTGTGAACAACCAGGGCCCAGAGGAAACAAGTCCTGGGTGGCTGAGCTCTCTCAGAGAGGTGACAGATGAGAAGGGGACAGGGCAGGAACCTGGACAATGGAAGGCAAGAGAACCAGCAAGGTCAAGGGGAGCAGAGGAGGAGGACGAGGAGGAGGAGTCACACAGATGAACACTGCCAGCAGGTGAAGTAAGGGAAGGCTGAGAAGTGTCTGCTGGGCTGGGAAGAGGGAGGTCACCATGATGTCCACCAGAGCTATCTCAGGAGCTTGGGGGAAGCCTAGACTAAGGATGGGATGGGAGAATAGGAGCCTTCCAGAAGGGAAGGGGAGAGAGGGGGAAAGAGCTAGAGGGGGAGCGAGGCAAAAGGAGAACATGTTTCTGTGCAGAAAAGAGATCTGAAAGAATGCAGGGACAGTGAACCTGAATGGAGGGAGAGAGGGAGGGAAAGAGAGGGGGAGTCCTGGAGGAGGAAGGGCCCAGAGTACTGTCCCATGCAGGGATGAGCTTCAGGAAGAACAAGCAGAAAAGCAGCACAGATGCAGAAGGGTGAAGGCTGAAGCTGGAGGAAGTTGAAAGATTTCTGTCTTGGAGTTTTAATTTTTTCTCCTGTGTGTAAAGAGGCAGGACCTGCTGCAAAGAGTGATGGGATGGGCCAGGCTGCAGGAAGGCAGCGGAAGGTGAAGCCCTCTGGAAGCATGAGTAGGTGAGCCACTGAGGAGGGGCCAGCAAGTGAGGGGCCAGCCTACAATCCCTTCAGAGGAAAAGTGGGCAAAAGAGGAAGTGAGAATGAAAATGCACACCTGAACCAGGGCGGGGAGATTTGGTTTCAACCTCAGGCACTGCCCATACTCTGCCAGGTGACCACTCAGTCTGGACAATAGCCCTGAATGACTTTCACATCAAAGGACAGACTGCCCTTTTCACACCAAAGCAATGTGCAACACGGCAGAGATCCACTTTTCTTTTCCTAAAGGTGAATTATAATGGGGTGTGGGGTTTTATGAATGAAAAATTATTGTCTGAGTTGTATTAGATCAAGTACTTTATTGAGGGTGGGGAACCAAGGGGCCTGGCTCAGGTCCAGTTCTGCCCTTGACCATGACTCTCTGTGTGTGAGGGGGGAGGTACTGGGGATTAAGCTACATCTCAGTCTAATGAGATGTAGATTGGTGCTCCACTACCAAGCTATATCCCAGTCCTTTTTCTTTTTTGAGACAGTCTTACTAAGTTGCCCAGGCTGGCCTCAAACTTGCCATCCTCCTGCCTCAGCCTCCTTGGCTGCGGGGATTACAGGCATGTGCCATCATGCCCAGCCAGCTGTGGCTCTTAGATGCAAGTTGAGACATTTCTGAGCCTGGGTTTCCACCCTCCAGCAATACTAGCCCTCTTGCTGCAAAAATGTGAAACTGAGATATTCTGGGGCAGGCACCGGACTCTGTGAACCATGACAGAGGCATATGTGAGGGCTGTTGTTACAATCAGGAGTAATAATCTGAGGAATTTCACCCAGCTGGCTGCTTGGTGACTTGATGAGGGGACTGGGAAATCTCCAGGACTGGCATTTATCCTACTCCCTCCCTGTCCCCAATTCCCCTGGGGTTAGATCAGAGTGGAGGGGAAAGAGGGAAAAGTTCTCTCACCTTCCCCCATGAAGACAAGCAAAAGGAGGGAGGCACAAGTTGAGTGTGGCTGTGAGGGACACGCTGCTGCCCCTGCACTTATGTCTACCGTATCTTTGAGTACAAGGGATTTAAGGTGAATTCCATGTAGATCATTTTTCATACACATGGAGAAAAGCCAGGAAGAAGATCCAAATGTCTTCATGTTTCTTTGTTCTGTTCTAAGCAAGAAAAACCAACCCACAAAAATGCATGTTCTGCCTCATGAGCATAGAACTCCCAGCAGAGGGCTGGACCAGAGGGCCCCTCCTCCTATCACCCACCACCTACCCTGAGAGTCAGGCCCTGAACCAACAGGGACTGCAGAGGCCCCTGAGGCCTCATGTTGATATCAGAGCAAAGAAAGGCAGAACCTCAGCTGTCAGAGGTAGAACCCCAGGAATTCCCATTGGGGTACTTCCCCTTCTTAGGACCATGTGTGCCTAAGATGGCTATGGTCTGGGTTATCTCCTGTTCCTCAACTCAGATCACTGGCTCAGCAGAGGTGTTTACGCTCTTGGCACATGAGGTAAACTGAGGTTACAGCAATTTGGTGTTTGCTCAAAGTGACCAGGTGTCAGTCTCTGAGCTCTACCTTGTGAGGAGCCGCCTACCAGGAGCTGGTCGCTGATCTTGAGCTTCTCCATCTGGATCTCCCGCAGAGGCCTCCTGAGCAAGGCCTTGGTCATGGCATTCTGCGCCGTTAGGCGCGTGGCTGTGTTCAGGTCCTTCACAGTCATCACTGACAGCACTGGGTCCCAGATACGGAACTGGACATCGGCCCCCACAGACAGCACAGCCCCATCCTTAGAGGTCAGCTGTTGGGAGACACCATGAAAAAGAAAGGACACTCAGGTGGCGGGGGCTACAAGGTCAGGCCCACTGGGACCACCCAATTTGACCCATCCACTTGGCAGCTAGCTCCTTAAAGGCAAAATGGTGTCTCCACGTACATGAGTCAGGTGTAGAGAGTGAGGATACCCTCCAACCCTTTATCCTTGACTTTCTGGTCTCCTCTACCACTCTCCCAGAAGGCTACTTTCAGGCCAATGCCCTGGCACCCACAGAACACTCTTTACAAGCCCATTCTGTCTGTCCAGGGCAGCTGAGAAGCCCCTCACCTTACAAGGAGGGACACTGAAGGCGCGTGTTCTCAGATCCACCCTCTGAAAGGAGTCAATGAAGGGCAGGAGCAGAACCATGCCAGGTCCCTGGGGTGTGCGGATCCGGCCTAACCGGAACACGATCATCCGCTCATAGGTAGGCACGATCTGTCCATAATGGCAAAGGAAAGAGTTGGAAGCGGTCTGCCTAAGCTGGCCAATGACATTTCCCCAGATCTCCCCCTCTCTTCTTTCCCCTTTGCCTTGGTCATAATCAGGTATCCTTAACTGTTTTTAGATAAGAAAACCAAGGCTCAGAGAGGTCAAGTTCAGAAAGGCACTCAGAAGTCACACAGCACCTAAGTGAAATGGGCACAATTCTGAATGATTCCAAAGGCCATGTGTCTTAATCACCACACTGTACTGACTTGATTTTTAGAGAAACTTCATCTTTGTTGTCTAAAGCTAGACATGATTCATACCAGGAAACTGTCTGCCCTTGGGAAAAGGCTGGGCTGTTCTAACAGCACTCCAAACAAAGGGGTGCCAACTTCAGATCCATGGAGTCCTAAAGAAGTTGAAGAAATTGAGAATTGAAGGCCCAGAAGTACACAGTAACTTGTCCAAGGCCACAGAGTATTTGTTTTAGTGGCACTTCCAAACTGTGATCTAGAACCATCTAAGAACTCCCTTTCGGATCACAGAAACTTAGAGGCTTTCTAGAGGAGCTGACTGTTGCCTTGGGCCACACAAAGGGGAGGGCTTGACCGAGCTTCCACCTTGACCATAGCCTGCAGGTGCGATTTTCAACTCTAGCTCTATTACTCATCCTTTTTCCATCTGTACCAAATCATGTTGAAAATGAGGCCTGACTTCCTATTGCAAATTGCCTGCTGGGCCAAGTTGGGTGTTCTTATTTCTAATTTGGCCTAACCCAAAGGGAGGATGATTTGGCCAAGATATCTGTCCAGATCCCAGGACTGAGAAGTTTGGGAAGACTAGTTTCTACTCTTTACTGGTTCCCATGATGACGAGACTGGGTCTCAGTTTCCTCATCTGAAATACAGGAAAAAACAATTCTTGCCTCACCCCTTTCATAGAGGTGTGATAAAGGCAGGAAATATAGAATATGGGGAATTCATTCATCAGTGCCAAACCCTTCAATGTGACCTAGGGTTGACCTAGTCAGTCTTACCTTCAGGGCAAACCAACCAGAAATGGGGAAGGTGATCATCAGCAGCAGGAACCCCAGGAAACTGATGAGGCCATGGCAGAGGCAGGAGGGCCAGCTTTGGGGTACATCTGGGGGCAAGAGAGCACAGGTGGTTAAGGAACACCAGATAGCCTGACAGGACAGCTATAAGTACAAGGAGCTTGGTCAGGTGTATTTTGCCCACCTTCCCCTTCACTTTTGTCTCACAGTTCTCAATCATATATTTGGACACATGCTCATTAGGTACTGTTCCCTCCTCCCATACATCAAAACTAATCTGTCCCAAGTACAACCCTCATGAGGCTTTATGCTTTGTTAGGCAAGTCACTGAATCTGCGAATGCAATTCATGTGATGCTGTCCTTACAGGACTGAACAGGAATCAATCCCTTGTCTAATTTATACTGATTTAGTCATGCCTATCATGGAGCCAGGAGTACCTGGGCATCTGTAAACATGTGCTGGCTTGAGGCGAATGCTGCTGGCATAACACATTCCTCCTCTACCAACAACCCCAGAAAGTGTGCTTTCAAGGGGTCCTTATGGAAACAATGCCTTAGCCAATACGGATGCAGCATTAATTGCTCATTAACAGGAGCCTGAGATGGGGATAAAAGTTTCTTTTCTACTCCTCACCCCATTTTAATGCCCTAAGAACCAACAAAATTGCATGTTTCAATTCAAGCAGCTTGGTGGTGGTGGTGGTGGTTGGGGTGGGGAGGGGGAGGTAGGAAGATGAGGCCCATCCAAACCAAAGACAGCCAGGAGTACAGGAAGGAAGTGGAACAGAGAAAGCCCCAGCATCTGGGATGAGCTTATTCCTTCCAGTCCTGGACAGGAAGCAGACAGGAGCCTTGGTTCCACCCTTCATGCAGCTCATATCTGCTGGGTTTTCCAAGCCCCAGGACACCAAGGTTCAGCTTCCTGTCTGGCTCTGCCCCACGGTGACCTCTGCAGTAAAGAAATCCTTGGCCGGGCGTCGTGGCGCACGCCTGCAATCCAAGCGACTTGGGAGGCTGAGTCAGGAGGATAGTGAGTTCAAAGCCAGCCTCAGCAACTTAGCGAGGCCCTAAGCAACTCAGTGAGACCTTGTCTCTAAATAAAATACAAAATAGGGCTGGGGATGTGGCTCAGTGTCCGAGTGTCCCTGAGTTCAATCCCTGGTTCCAAAAGAAAAAAAAAAAAAAAAGAAAAAAGAAATCCTTGGACAGGGGCAGCTGTCAGTATAGAAGGATCAGAGAGGGACCAAATCCTCCAAGGTCAGGCTGAGAAGTACGGGGATCCAGCCTGTGGCCCAAAGGAGCCACAGACAGGTGGAGCAAGACAAGGTGAGGACAGACAATGGGTAGCTGAAGGCCTGCCTTTTTGTTCTGCGCATCTTCTCCAGCTACTAAGGAAATGGCAGGTCCCTGGCTTTCTACCCTGGGGTGAATATTCTTCCATTTCTCTTCAGGTACCTGTAGAGTGCTGATGATCTATGCATAATTGGAACCTGACACCTCTGCTCTGATAAAAGCCAAGGAGAAATGTGATGAGGTTCATTTCGGTAAGATGGAAGCTATGCGAGCTCTGAGGCTGCAGTGCCATGCCCCTAGGGAGGGCAGATCAGCAAAAGCAGCCCAGCAACGGGCCCAGCCCCCTCTCCACATCGCACGTCGTTCCCCTTCTCGGTCCCTCCTCTTAGGGTGCGAGGCAGCAAGGCCTGCCGACTCCTTAGAGGCAGAGGGTTCCGGCTTGTGGGTACCGGCCAGTCTTCCCCTCCCCCGGGTCCGCCGTGCTGGGCGACCACTCACCGGCCCCCGTCCCCACGCCGCCCCGCTCCGGGGACAAGCAGCCCTTCTGGGAGCCCAGAAAGCCGAAGCTCGACTGCTGGAAGCGGTCAAAATCCCCCAAGGGCAGTGCCCGGTACCCGGACCGGCCGAGCATGATTCCTAACGGGGACACGCCCCCGCGCTTCGTCCCGGCCCCAGCCCCTGCCTGCCGCGGCTTCCGGCTTCACCTGCGTCGCCAGGGGCGGCGGCCGAGCACAGGAGCTGGAGGCGGACCGGGTCTGCGCCCGCGGGGCACGGCGCCCCCTGCGCTGGGAGGACCGAACTGCGGCGGTAGGCGTGGAGGCGTGGCCAGATTTCTTGGCAGCCACCTTCTCCCAGATCTCTCTCTTTTTTTTTTTTTTTTTTGGTACCAGGAAGGATTCAACTCAGAGGCACTTGAGCACTGAGCCACATTCCCTGCCCTGTTTTGTATTTGATTTTGAGACAGGGTCTCACTGAGTTGCTTAGATCCTCGCTCTTGCTGAGGCTGGCTTTGAAGTCAAGATCCTCCTGCCTCAGCCTGCTGAGCTGCTGGGATTACAGGCATGTGCCACTGCGCTTGGCCTTCTCCCAGATCTTACCTGAACTTAGAAATGGAGGAGGGAAGGTGGGTTTCATAAGAGGAGATTCAGGAGCCAAATTTCCAGAATCAAGGAAATGCTGTTTTCAGCCTTCTCAACACTCTCTATCCAAATCCACGAAAGGAGGGAGGCCTTATGTAGATTTAGAGTTTCTCTAGGGCATAGAGTGCAAAATAATTGCTTTGTGTCCCCACAGCTCAGCAATCAGGGCCTGTCCCAAAGCAGATCTCAGTATTCATTGTTTTGTTTGTTTGTTTGTTTTTTGGAGTGCTGGGGATTGAACCCAGGGCCTTGTGCTTGCCAGGCAAGCACTCTACCAACTGAGCTATTTCCCCAGCCCTGTTGAATGATGGTATAGCCAGGTCACTGTGGACAAAGCAGAGCAGGAAGGGCTGAACTTTGGCACCTAAAGAACAAATCCATGTGCAGACCTTAGGGAGCATAGCAGAAGGAAAGGACAGCTTAAAGCTAACGAAGGGCAGGGTCACCAGAGCACCACAGCACATCCATTGGTCCAGGCACCAAAGGCACTTGCCTCTCCATGTCTTTAGAAAACACAAATGCAAATAGCAAATTTATTCTGAGAAGTGTTAACTTCCAATAGGATGTTGAGGCAGGCTGGGAGCAGGTTACCTTCCAAAGTTAGCAGAGAAACTAATAAAGTTTTCTCAGTTCTGTCTCCTTGGGCTTCTCATCACTCCCTGCCCCTGACACCCAGCACAGCCCACTTCCAAATCCCTTCTGCATATGGCTACCCATCATATTTGGCTTTTCCTAGTTTGGTGGCTGATTGTAAAGGCTTGGGGGCACTGACCAGGCTGAAGGATATGGCACCCTCCTGAAGCGCCTCTCACAGTTCCTGGTGTTGGATCTCCCTCTAGTCCCTGACTCACACATGCACCTCAGACTCTGTTCTTTACAGAACAAGGCCCTGTCACATCCCTTCTAATCTATTCCATGTTATGCAGGGGCCAGTGCAGTGGTTGCGATGATTTAAAGTTTGAAGCCAGAGACATTGGCCCAGGGAAGCTGCCTGGAGCTGCACCCTTCCACCCTCACCGGTTGGGATCTGTCCTGCTTTTTATCTGCGAAAAATTAACCTATTGTCTCCTTAACCTCTTCATACCTGCTGGTTAGCTTTCCACACTTCCTCCCCTTTTCCCTCCATCTCAGAGGTTCAGGAGGCATTGGTGGGCCAGTGTCCTTAGCACATTCCTCATGAGTCCCCTCTTAAATCTGAAAGTGGCCCAAACTACCTCCCAAACAGGCTCTCCTGTTCCAAACCTCCATGCCTTCTGCCTGGCTGTTGTTTAAAGTGCCCCGCTCCCCCGGCCTCCAGTTCCTGCAACCCTGGTGAATTCCCGCTGCTCCCTCAAATCTCAGATGAGTGATCTCCTTTCCTGCCTGTCCCAACACTACGCGACAGTCTCTGGGGGCTGGTTGTCTACTAGATCTGGGGTGCTTTGAAGTGCAGGCCGTGTGTGGTTCACGTCTGGATCCCAAGGCCCCAGGTGCCAGCTAGAGTAGGCACAAAGCTATGCCGGAGGTGAGATGTATGAATGACTCAAAGCCTCCCTGGCGGAGTGCTCAGCCTCGCTCGCTCCACCCGAGCTCGGCCGCGCCTCCGCTGCTCTCCTGGGGATCCCTCCTCCCAGCTCTGCGCGAGTCTTCAGAACCCACAGCCCGCCTGTCGGCGCCTAGACCCGCCCCAGCCCTGTCTCACTTCCTCTCCGGAGGCGGGCCCTCAACCGGTACCTCCTCTTTGGACAGTTCTGGAGACCGCCTTCTGACTGACGCCACGGGTTGGGTTTCTTCTCCCGCCCTCCAAGATCCAAACCGAGAAACGAAACTGCGCTGGGCTCCATGCAGCAGGAGGCTGCATCCGCCCGATCTCCCGACCTCCAGCAGGACCCTGTCCTGCCTCACACGCCCACAATGCCTCCCCCGGAGTCCCCCTCCGGAGGCCAGCAGCCCAGCCACAGCCCCGCAGAGGTATTAATGGGTTTGGGGATGAAGGGGTTTAGGCTTTGTTGGTTTGCTGTGGTGGGAGAGTTGGGAAGAGTAAGGTAGATCAGGCCAAGTACCCTAAGGAGTAACGCGAGGAGCGAAGGCCAGACACCAGGGTCCTCCCTCTCTTGGCTGGGGTAGCCGAAAGGCCTGGATAGATAGGAAGGGGAACCAAGAGGAGCTTCGGGGACCGCTTTGGACTGTAGTTCTCCCCTGAGCAGTTCGGGAAGCATGCGGAGGGTCAGTGGCAGCAGACCGCTTTTCCACCCACCCTGGAGCCTGGCCTTTTCCCAGATGAAGGACCTCAGGTTGGGGACAGTGGAGGTAGTAGTCCTATTGCATTACCTGGAGCTAGGGGCATGTCCCAGGCATGGCAAAACCACAACACCCAAGTTCCCAGACCAGAAGTGAAGAACTGTGACCCAGATGGGAGAGGTTACCTTGGCCAAGGCCTAGCTGCAGCTCATGTGGTTTCTTCTTGAGGAAGTCTCCCAGTCCTTCTCTTGAAACACTCTTCCTGGACACCTCTCACCCACAAGGAAGTTTGTTAATTCCTCCTCCTGCAAGTTTTGCTTTGGCCTTCTCCTGGGGACCCTCACCTCCACCCCCAAAGGAACCACTTGGCACCTTGTTCTATGTTTTTCCAGGCCCTTTTGCCCCCCTTCATGAAAGCACAAATAACATATTGTTGTAACTTTTTTTTTTTTTTTTTTTTTTTAATTCGCGTGCTGGGGATTGAACCCAGGGCTTTGTGCTTACGAGGTAAGCACTCTACCAACTGAGCTATATCCCCAGCCCCTTGTTGTAACTTTTATTATTAGCATTTTAAAACTAAGAATAACATAACTTAACAATACTACTTAAAATTTATGAGTAGTTCTCATGTGCCAAGTACTGTATTGAGCACTTTGGCAGGACTTTTTTTTATTATGGTGAAATACACATAAAAGTTACCATATTAACCATTTCTAACTGTCTAATTCAGTCGCATTAAGTTCATTCATAATGTTGTGTAACCATCACCACCAATTTCCAGAACTTTTCATCACCCCATAAACCTGTACCCTTTCAGCAATACTTCTTGTTCCCTGATAATTTCTAATTTACTTTTTTCTCTATGAACTTGACAATTCTGGAAATTTTATATAAGTGGAATCTCTCAGTGTTTCTCCTTTTGTGTCTGGCTTATTTCACTTAGTGTAATGCCTTCAAGGTTCATCCATGTTGTTGCAGATATCAGAATTTCATTCCTTTTTAAGGCTGAATAATATTCCATTGTATGTGTAGACCACACTTGGTTTATTCATTCATCTATTAGTGAACACTTGGGTTGTTTCCTTTTGATATTGTAACTAATGCTGCTGTGTACATTAGTGTACAAATATCAGTTTTCAGGTTTTTTTCAGGCATATATCTAGGAATGGAATTGCTGGGTCATATGATAGTTCTATGATTAACTTTTTGAGCCTCCAAAAAGTATTTTACATGAGATTGGTGCTTAGTATCTTCACCGTCTAAAATCAGTTCATTGAAGGCAAGGATGTATCCTACATTCTTAATCTATCCTACATCCTAATACTATGTCTGATGGGAAAGTAGATTGTATGGTGAGATTCGGAAATGGGGGAATTGGGGTCCTGATAAGCCAGGATTTTGCATCATTAAATGACTGCCTGGAATGGAATGTGAGGTCCCCCTCTGACTTCCAACAGAATGAGCTGGTGGCCAGTGGGTGGGAACTCCTGGGACTTCTAGCCTCACCTCTCTTCTTTGGTTCTCCAGCAATCCATGGAAGAGGAGTTCCAGTTCCTGCACTGCCAGGGATGCCAGGCACAAGCCAAGTGCCCCAAGCTGCTGCCTTGCTTGCATACGCTGTGCTCCGGATGCCTGGAGGCACCAGGCCTGCAGTGCCCCATCTGCCAGGCACCCCGCCCCCAGGGCGCTGACCCGCTGGCCCTGGATAACGTATTCTTTGAGAGTTTGCAGCGTCGCCTGTCCATGTACCGGCAGATCCTGGATGCGCAGGCGGCTTGCACCCGCTGCAGAGAGCCAGCCGACTTCTGGTGCTTTGAGTGTGAGCAGCTCCTTTGCGCCAAATGCTTTGAGGCACATCAGTGGTTCCTCAAGCACGAGGCCCGGCCGCTGTCCGAGCTCCGCAGCCAATCGGCTCGTGAGTTCCTGGATGGCACACGCAAGTCCAACAACATCTTCTGCTCCAACCCCAACCACCGCACCCCTACGCTGACTAGGTGAGTGTACAACCCCGGGTGGGTGACCCTGCGGGTAGAGCAAAGATAAAAAGAGTCACACCGAGGCAGACAAGAAGCTTTTAGGGCTTTGCAGTTCAAAATGTGGTCTAAGGACCTGTAGCCTCTGTGGCAATGACCCAGTTTTTGTAATAAGTTGCTGCCTGAGTGGAGAGTGTAGTTTCCAACCTCAGGCCTATAGTAAATAATGCTGCTGAAGCACCATTGCACCCGTATCGGTGGTTTTTTTCTTTTTTTTAAGATAAATTTTTAGAAGGACCAATGATAGGTGAAGGGGTGTGAAAAATTTTGCGTTTTTATATATATTACCAAACTACCCTTTAGAGAGTCTTATAGTTGGAATAAGTGTCAACAGGGAATCTCAGTAAGGCTGGGTTCTAGGATCAGACACAGGTATTTGTTTCTTTCTGAAAAGTCCAAATCCTAACGCTGGGCTGTGCTCTCTGTGAATGTATAAATGAAAAGAATAAAAACCCAAATCCACATACACTTATTTTTATTAAACAGCAAATGTTCATTTCACTTTTGAATGGGTAATACATTCATATGGTTCACAAATGATTTACACTGTCTCCATTCTGTTCCATCTACCTAATTTCTACCTCTTCTCCTTCCCTCCATCTGTGATAGTTCTTGTTACTAGTTTTGAATATTTCTTTGCAGTTCCTATGTGAACATGTACACAGATAGGATAGTCTTATAAGGTCTTGTTTCCCTCCCTTTTAGCCAAAAAAGTAGCATACATAAATGAACTTTTGACCACTGAAATAGATTGTTTATATAAGGTTCTTCTAGTATGCACAAGAACTGTATTAGTTCTTGGGGAGCACATGCAATGGGAAATTATTCTTTGTTCATTCTGGCACATTGAAAACTACTGTGACTTTTCTGATAACCTGAAATACAGGCTGAATTTATTTCCTCAACAGCTTACAGTATTAATTTGCATTTCTTTGCTGATCTTTAAGGTTGAGTGACTTTTTCAGCTGTTTATTAGCCCTGTGAGTTTCCTTTGTGTATTTCCTAAATAAGCAACATTGTGAGTTATTTATTTAGCTCCTTTGCCTATCCCCCCACCCTTTGGAGGATTAGACCCTTTATTTGTGTAAGAGGCTTTTATACTGCAGATATCTTTTCCCAACATTGAACTTTGTCATTTCACTTAGCATATGGTATAGTGTTTCAGATAAGTCTTTAGTATTATGTAGTCAAATCTGTACATTTCTTCCTTCGTTATATTGGGCTTTTATGCATTCCAGGAAAGATCCCCCCCCACCACCATGCCAATGTTAAAAATGTTCTCCTATATTCTATTTCAAGGTTTAGGTGCTGGGGGTGTACCTCAGTGCCTCAGTACCACAAAAAATAAATCAATAATAATTTCATGGTTTTGTTTTTATAATTTAGTCTTTAATTTATATGGAATGTATTTTTGTTCATAGTATAAGAATCATTACTTTGTTTTCTCTCCAAATGGATTTTTTTCTTTTTTTTCTTTTCTTGGTATTAGGGATTGAACTCAGGGGTACTTAACCACTGAACCACATCCCTAGCCTTTTTAATATTTTATTTTGAGACAGAGTCTTGCTAAGTTGCTTAGGACCTTGCTAAGTTGCTGAGGCTGACTTTGATCCTCCTGCCTCCGTCTCCCAGCCTGCTGGGATTAGAGGCGTGCACCACCGTGCCCAGCTCCAAATGGAGAACCAGTTCTCTCCACTGCATTTATCAGATAGTTGCTGTGCCCACTGATCTGAAATGCCCTTTTAAATCTGATACTAAATGCCCATGTAGTCATGAGTGTGTCTAAATCTGTTCTGTGCCAAGGATGTGACTGTCCATGCTCTTCCTGTGCTTGTTCCCCATTCTTCTTCAAAACTTTCAGTTGAAATTGCGTTAAATCTGGGGATAATTTGCCTCATCTCTGGTTCTTTCTTTTGGATTTTATAATTTTAGTTGCATAGGTCTTGAACTTACAATTTGTAATACTCAATAATGGGATCTTTTACATTATAATTTATAACTGATTATGATCAGTCCTCACTAATCCTCTTAATTTATATATATTAATATATTCAGTCATCTATTGAGTTCTTTTATTAGCTCTATTAAGTTTTTCAATTGATTTCTTTGGATAGTCTAAGTAAACAATCATATCTGAAAGTTGTAGGGTTTTTTATTTTCTGGGTACTTAAACATGTTGCCACTTTTTATAGCTTTGTTTCATTGTCCAGAACCATCAGAACAATATTGCGTAATAGTGATTACAAAAGGCAACTTAATCTTGTTCCTAAATTTATTTATTTATTTGTTTTGCAGTGCTGGGGATCGAACCCAGGGCCTTGTTCTTGTGAGGCAGGCACTCTACCAACTGAGCTATATCCCCAGCCCTTCTTTTTCTTGTTGTTTTTTTTGTTGTTGTTGTTCCTATCTTTAATAAGAAAAGTTTCTGATATTTGCTTTTTAAGTATGATGTTTATTGTTGACTTCCTTAGGTAATTTCTTAAAATCACATTTAAAAATTTACTTTTTGGAGCTGGGCATGGTGGTGTACGCTCGTATAATCCCAGCAGCTCCAGAGGTTGAGGCAGGAGGATCTTGAGTTCAAGGCCAGCTTCAGCAAAAGCAAGGCACTAAGCAACTCAGTGAGACCCTGTCTCTAAATAAAATACAAAATAGGGCTGGGGATGTGGCTCAGTGGTCAAGTGTCCCTGAATTCAATCCCTGGTACCCCCCCCAGAAAAAAAGAAATTTATTTTTTGTTCCTTGTTTACTAAGAATTTTATTATTACTATCCTTTTGTTTTTGTTTTGTTTTGTTTTTGTTTGTTTTTTTTTTGGTACTGGGGATTGAACCCCAGGGCACTCCACCACTGAGCCACATCCCCAGCCCTATTTTGTATTTTATTTAGAGACAGGGTCTCACTGAGTTGCTTAGGGCCTCGCTAAGTTGCTGAGGCTGGCTTTGAACTTGCGATCCTCCTGCCTCAGCCTCCCAAGTGCTAGGATTACAGGAGTGTGCCACTGTTCCCGGCTATCCTTTGTTTTTGTTATTGTTTTTTGCAGATTGGGGATCAAACTCAGGGTTGGCACTCCCTCAACAAATGTTCTATCAGTGAGGCACATCCTAAGCCCCAGTAGTTTTCTTTTTTACCTTAGGAATAGATGTCCTCTGGGACTCTGTAAGGGTGTCCTTTCACTTTTTACTATGAAAATTAAATCATTTTTTAATTACCAAAAGGAAAAGCCTGCTTGATCATGATATTCTATTATTTTAATTCACAGCTAGTTCCTATTTAGTAATATTTTATTTAGGCTATTATCTATATTCATAAATGTAATCAAAAAGATTTTTGTGGTACTGGGAATGGAACCTAAGACCTTGCATTTGTTAGGCAAGGATTCTACCAATGAACCACATCCCCAGACTTTCTTAAATTTTTATTTTGAGACAGGGTCTCATTAAGTTGCCTAGGCTGGCCTACTAGCAGTCCTCCTGCCTCAGCCCTGCAAATAGCTGGAATTACAAGCATGCACCACTGTGCCTGGCTATAAATGTAATCAATTTTGAATGAAATATGATTTCATATTTCATATGATTTATCAGGGTTTTTTTATACATTTTATACTAATCTTTTTCTTTTTTTGGTACTGGGAATTGAACCCAGAGGCACTCCACCACTGAGCCACATCCCCAGCCCTATTTTGTATTTTATTTAGAGACAGGGTCTCACTGAGTTGCTTAGTGCCTCGCTAAGTTGCTGAGGCTGACTTTGAACTCTCGGTCCTCCTGCCTCAGCCTCCCAAGTGCTGGGATTACAGGCGTGGGCCACCACGCCCGGCCTATACTAAACTTTTAATGAATTTGTAAGCTTTCATTTTTTTTAATATAATAATACGTTCGTTCTTTGGCATTTCAAGGGATATTGGTCAAAGGACTCTTCTACCCCTGCCCCCAAAGACACTTCCTGCCATGTCCTCTAAGTCACCTCTAGGTCACTTATACTACCTAATACAGTGTGAGTATTATTTAAATAGTTGTTATGTTGTATTATTTAGGGGAAAATACGAAAAAAAGTCTGTATATATTCAGTACAGATGTAATTATTAAAAATACTTTTGATCTGTGGTTGGTTGAATCCACAGATATAAAACCTGTGGATACAGAGGGCTGACTGAATGTGTGTACATGATATATATATGTATGTAGGTAGGTAGGTTTTTTTGTGTGTGTGGTACTGAAATTGAACGCAGGGGTGCTTTACCACTGAGCTACATCCCTTTTTATTTATTTATGTATGTATTTATTTATTTATTTATTTATTTATTTATAATTTTGATACAGGGTCTAGCTAAATTGCTGAGGCTGGTCTTTGACTTGCCATCCTTCTGCCTCAGCCTCCCACATTGCTGGGATTACAGGCATGTGCCACTGCATCTGGCTTACAAGTAGTTTCTATACACACACACACACACACACACACACATATGTACACATACATGTATAGGTATGCACACATTAGAACCTATTTTGTCAATCACTATGAAGAGTAAAATATTACTTTTCTTCTAGCCAAGATAAAACTTTTAGCATACTTTTTCTTTTCCCATCTTTCCCTTCCCACTTTCATACTGAGTTGAAATAATGTTAACTTGTAGTTCCAAATTATTGCCTTTTCTATTTTAAGCATCCATTTGGACAATTATTAAGCTTCATAATCATATTACAATTAGTCATGACCTTAGACTTTATTTGGTTTCATTGCCCACATTTTTTTTCTGTAGGTTCTCTCTCTCTCCCCTTCCTCCCTCCCTCCCTCCCTCCCTTCCTTCCTTCCTTCCTTCCTTCTTTTGTTCTTTCTCCTCCCCTTTATTGAAATATTTAATGTGATTGACTGGAATAATGCAACATCGAGTAATGGAGTTATTTTATTTTTGAGACCTTAAGAGTCTTAATTTGCATGTCCTTATTTTGCTGTCACACATAAAGGAACTTTTAGCTCCCTGTATAATTCTGGGGTTGCAATCACGATTCTTTCATCTTGGAAAATGTAAACATTGCTTCATAAATTTCTAGCTTCTGGTGTTTCAAATGAATAATTCTAATTATTTTGCCTCTGTCTGTTTTTTGCTTGCTAAGAATCCTTATATAATTGTTTTTTTCTTGGAAATCATTGATAACATGTATTGGGTATAGGTCTTTCTCTTCCGATAATCCTCCGTGACCATTGTTGATTTGAACACTCAAGTCTTGAATTTGTCTTCTACTGTTTTATATATTAATTCCCTACTTGTTTTGATTTTCACTACTATCATTATATGGATATTGGAACTCCAAATCCATGCTGTATATCATCTTCCTTTTTTTTTTCCCTATAAATTCCATCACTTTGCCTTTTTCCTCACAGATTCTCAGAGAGCTCCTTGAACTGATTTTCTAATTCATCAACTCACTTTTTTTTCCTATAGACTTTTTTCCAACATTTATTACCTGGGTAGAGTTGTTTTTATTCCCCAGCAATCATGTTTTATTGTTTTTAATTGCCAGAAGAGCTTAATGTTCTCAGGATGCTTTTCCTTGATAACCTCTTCTTGTTTTCTCAGTGTAATATGTTCTTAAATATCTCTGAAAAAAAAAAAGTTGGCACATACTGAAGTTTTGTTTCCTGTGTCATCCCTTTTTCACAGGGGGTTGACGAGAGACTTATTCAGTTGGGTCTTCCATTTTGACTGCTGGTTTCTGTGGTTCTGGGTCATGACCATGTACATAAAGATTGACATCCAGATTGTTCAGTATTGGCAGCTGATGGGGGCTGGCAGCAATTGTGAAAAGCTCAGTTTACTCTCCCTGTCCTTGCAGTGAGGACAGAGCCCCAGGTGGACTTGGCTTATAAGTAGTCCCACATCCACTGGAGGAGTAGGTGTATTTATCCCCAGTGTAGGGGACTGAAAGTCTTTACCCATTTTAGATTCTCCTGCTGGGGCCCTACAAATTAGATCAACAAAAGGCAGATAATCAAGAAAAAGTCAAGTTTGTTAGCTTATATATTGTTCCTATACACAGGAATATCCAGGAATAAGAGTTGGTTAGAACTTTGACTTATGTAGCATCTTAGCAAAAGAAAAACAAAGTTTTAAAGAGGTGATAAGATGAAAGCAAAGGGCTGGTGTGGTGGTGCACACCTGTAATCCTAGTGGCTCAGGAGTCTGAGGCGGAAGGATGGAAAGTTCAAAACCCGCCCTAACCAATTAGCGAGGTTCTAAAGCAACTCAGTGAGATCCTGTCTCTAAATAAAATATAAAAAAGGTCTGGGGATGTGCTGAGTAGTTCAGCACCACTAGGTTCAATCCCTGGTACCAAAAAACAAAAGCTTAAACAAAACAGAGAAAGGAAGAAAGAAGGAAGGAAGGAAGGAAGGAAGGAAGGAAGGAAGGAAGGAAGGAAGGGAGGGAGGGAGGGAGGAAGAAAAGAGAAGAGAAGAGAAAGAAAAGATTTCCAAGGTGGCGACTGCAGGAAGGCAAATATATAGGGAAACTAAAGGAGTCCGGGTTGTTTGTGTGACCCGTCTTGGTGCCAACTTTCTGTCTTCCTCATGACCATAAACCTTCCCTGGGAGAGGAGATTTATAGCAGCCCTCATGTCTCAGAAGTTTCTGCTTTTTTCAGATAAAGGAAGCTTTGGGAAGGCCGCTTTCTGTATCTGTTGATTCTCATTTGCCTCCAGCTCAGAATAATACTGTGCCAAAGTGACATGTTTTGACCCGCTACGCCAGGCAAGGTTGGTCCAGCCAGCAAGAAGGCAGGATTCTTGTCCCTTGAGTATGGAGGTTGGTTATAAAAACACCTGGCCATGTTGTTTACAAATCATGCATACATACTCCCAGCTCACTGTTTCGCTATTTACCAGTTGTTATGGGGAAAACTCATTATTTCTTTGCAAAACCTCAGTTCCATGAATAACCCGCAACTGCATTCTGATCTCAAGTCAGTAATAAACCACCCCATGATTTGCTACTGAGCCGACTTGGAGCTCATACTGGGGAGCAGCCCAAGACGTGGCTTTAAGCCCAGGACTGGTGGTGGGTGTGTGGTACCCTCTGGCTACTGGCATTTGATCAACATGCTTGTGGAGTCCATTCTCTTAGCATATATTCGTGTCACACCTACTTTATGGCATGTTCTTTGCTAGGCAATAATGGGGTATAAATATAAACAGCTAGAGTGAACCCCGGCCCTTCATGAGGTTACCATGTGGTAGAAGAACCAAATCGGCAATGAACAATCAAGACTTCAGTGGCATGAGGAAGCCTGTGTCTCTTGCTGTCTGTTGTACCTGTGTTTTCATAGAGGGGTTATGTGGCACTAACCCCTGTCCAGCACATGCTGACATCCAGTGTGTGTTCAGGCAGCTGTTGGAGCACAGAGGAAGAAGGAAGGCAGGCACAGCAGCCAGTGACCCCAGAAAAGACATGTGCCCAGCCTGGATCGGCAGGGAGAGGCCCCTTCCAAGAGGGTATCACACTCAGCATGCTGTGTAAGGAAAGACAGGTGACAGAGGAGGGAGTGTGTGTGCAAGGCAGAGGCCCTGGTCAGTCTACATCTCTGGAACTGTGATAATGGGGTTTACATGAGGACAGGGACAGAAGCAGTGAGCTGGGATCAGACAGGGCTTGGAAGGAGTTAGGACTCTAACCTGCAATTTCCAGAACACTGGATGTGCTCAGCTTGCCCCTTTCTATGCACGTGCTCTCGTCTTACCAGTGGATATCCAGTAAATTACTGCATGAATCCCACTGATGGGTGTTGAGGAGGGAGTGTGTGGTTAGATCCTCTCCCTGCATTCAGCTACTTAGACTCAAGGGGGCAACTTTAGGAGCAGAGAGATCAGTATTTATTTATTTGATTGCGTCCTTATTTATATTTCAACCCATTCCACAAAGATTTTAATGGGATTTACTGCCATATGTTGAATATGTTCAGAAACTGAAGCTGAAGAACCTGGACAGGAAAAAAAGAGCCCCATTAGGAGGCTGAGGCCCTGCTTAAGGTAGGGATGAGGCCTGTAAGATGGCAGAGATGGAAGGGTGGAGGAAAGGTCAGGGTCTCACATTGCCAGGGCCTACAGGACCCCAAGGACCCCTGGGAAGCTCTGGTTGGGAGTGAGGGGGCTTTCACCCAACAGTGGTTTGTGCCTGGGACTGCAGGTGGAGCTGAGCTCCCTCTATTCTGAGTGTCAGAGCCTAAAACTTGGTTAATTGAGGTGGGGGAATTAATCTAGGGGCATCAAAGCCTTGAACTTGGATTGTATTTCAGTGGAGAAAATAAAAGATCTATTAACTGAGTTTAAGAACTGTACCAGATCATAAGTGGGAGAAAGTTCACAAGACTGGAAGCTACAGTGATTGGCAACAGGGGATTGAAAATCATCCAGACAGCCCCAGACAGGGTTCAGGGTAGAGGTCAGTGACATGCAGTGGCAAAAATGGTGACAAGGCAGGGAAGGGCTGGGCTGCTGACTGAAGAAGTTGGAAGAGACAGATGCTGGCTGGACGTGGTGAAGCGTGCCTGTAATCCCAGTGTCTTGGGAGGCTGAGGCAGGAGGATTTCAATTCAGGGCCAGCCTGGACAACTTAAGGAAACCTTGTCCCAAAATAAAAAGGGCAAATGTGGGGAAAAAGAAAGGAGAGATGAAAAGGGCTGGGGATGTAGCTCAGTAGCTCCTGAGTTCAATCCCCAGTATGGCGGAGAAGAAAAGGAAAGACAGATGCTAATGGAGTAGGACTGACGGAGGCCAGCCTGCTGTTGACAGTGAAGCTCTAAGGGGGCCCTCACCTGCCTTGCCCTCTTGAACTTGAAGTGAGCATTGGGCCTGGGCATCTTGCTGCCATTCCTCAGTCCCAGCCCTGCCTGATGCCCTACGTGCAATTCTGAGTAAATTTTATCTTATTGGGATTGGTGATATCAGAACTGCTTCTTGACCCATGAGAAGCACCACATGGTAGAAGAAGGGCTGCTGGCAGAAGTTGGGCAGCAATACAGAAGAACGATTATAACTCTTTTCCAAATTTTTCTATGAACCTACTTGGGGGACTTGGTTTCAGAGCAAGAGCAACTGTTCCTTTTCATGAAGGAACCTCAAAGTTCCATTTGGTAGAATAATATGTGGATAAAAGGGACTCCCTCCACCAATCCCTTTGGATATTTCAGAGCAAGAAGCGATGAATTTAACCCAAGCCAAGATCAGGGTTTGGACTAGTGTCCCTGTCTCATTTCTCATGGAGGCTGATCTCTCCTGTTCCAGCTGGTCTTTGCTGCTTAGGTATGGAAGCCTTGGACATTTTAGAAGAGTCTTGAACACAAGATTGAAATTAGCAGTTGGTTCTGAACTGATAAAATTAAGCTAACTGGAATCACACCTCTCCATCTGCCCAGCCAGCCATTGAGCAATCATGCTTGAAGTATCTCTCCATGCCTGGCTTTGGGATGGCTGCTGCTGGATGAGTGAGAATTGGTGTCCTTGGAGTCTAATCTACAGAGAGCTTCAGTCCATGGATAAGTTGTATATGCACAATGCTATGCTCCATGGCAAGGACCTGCAGGTGCAGATAAAGTGTCATAGCAATTTTAAGAAGGAAGAACTTGCATTTAATTAGGTGGAGGATTAGGGAAGCCTTGGTAAAAGAGTCAGCATTGAGCTGTATGTGGAAGAGGTTTGTTAGTTTCTGTGAGCTTTGATGATAATCAATCATATAAATTAGTGAGAAATGTTTAAGCTAGTGACTTAAGCAAGAACATGAATGATGGATGACATACAAGTGAATAAGGATGAGCTGGTCTCTGACCTGACCCAAGTGGATTATTCTGATCATGTCCCAGGATGGAGTTCTCTGAATTTCTTGTGACTTGGCTTTCTGCCAAAGGTTCTTCACCCTCAATCTCAAATCCAGGGGAAGACAGTGAGAATCTCTTCCTGAATTCCAAGTTTTAGTGTGTCTGCATTTGGGTCAGGTTCTCTCCTTGAAAAACTGCTCAGGCTGCTGGGGGACACTCAGTGTTGGGTTATGCCCAAGTCATATTGCTCCCAAAAAGTTCTTGGACCAAGAAGAAGGAGTGCGTGTCTCCCTGAAGGGAAGTCCAATTCCATAATGATGCCAGAATATAGAGTGTGCCTTTAATATGTCTTCAGAAAATTGTCTACTGCCAAGGAAAGCAAAGAAGCAAAAGTACTTTAGGTATATAGACTACAATGGAACTACATATGTATTTGAAGCCAGCCTCAAGCAGAGCACCCTGACTCCTGGGGACCTGGGCATCCCCTTTCCAATGGGGCCAAGGAATGGACTGTTCTGGTTGGATTCCACCTTCCTTATTCTCACAGTAGAGCAAGATCCTGCCTTTTGAGATGTTTTCCGTGTGCTATCTTAATTTCAGCACCCTCCTATAGGATTGTAGGGAAGAGAATTATTTCCATTGTACAAAAGAGGTGAGAGTCAAGGAGCTACCCCACAAGGAGAGCTTGTGGAGAATAGGCAGCAGGGTGCACCTCAGAGTTTTGCTCATGCTGGGCTCTGCCTTCAGGCTCCTGCAACAAGCAATAGGGGCTGAATTGCAGAAGGAATTCTGCTCCTCATTCATTTAGAGCTCAAGACTATTTCCCTTTAAGCTGGTATTATTAAAAGCGAGCTTGCTGTTTAAGCAATGTGAAACTTAATTTTCTTTGAATGTAACAGAAGAAAAAGAACTAACATAAGATTAGATTTACTCCTGTAATCCCAGTGGCCCTGGAGGCTGACACAGGAGAATCACAAGTTCAAAGTCAGCCTCAGCACCTTAATGAGGTCCTAGGTAACTTAGTGAGACCCCATCTCAAAATAAAAAATAAAAGGGGCTGGAGATGTGATTCAGTGGTTATATGCCCCTGGGTTCAATCCCCAGTACCAAAAAAAAAAAAAAAAAAGAAAGAAAAGAAAAGAAAAGAAAAATAGACTTACCAAGCTTCAAAGATGTATCTTCTTAAATATTTTTCTAGGGGCTGGGGGCTCAGTGGTAGAGCCCTTGCCTAGCATGTGTGAGTCCCTAGCACCTCAAAAGGTATCTTCCTAAAAGATCCCTCTAAGATTAAGAACAAAAAATACTAAGACATTAAGAAGTTGGAGTCATTATACTTTGTTTTAATTGAAATGCTTCCATATTAGACAGTAGTAACTGAATTTTGGCTATGAAAGATCAGGAATGTTCAGTTCCCCTCTTTTAGTTTTGGTTCCGTGTCAAAAGGGCTATAATGTTTGGCACTGATTCTTTCACCTTACCTTGCTTTTTTCCAAATCTTGTATATATGTTTATTTAATTTTATTTTTCAATGCTGGGGATCAAACTCAGAACCTCACTCATTGTAGGCAGGTAGTCTACAATTGAGCTGCATTCCAGCCCCCAAATTCTGTATTCTAGTAAAGCTCTTTGGATGGATGCTGTCAACAAGCAGTTTTCTTTCTTTCTTTTTTTTTTTTTGCAGTGCTGAGGATTGAACCCAGGGCCTTGTGCTTGCAAGGCAAGCACTCTACCAACTGAGCTACATTCCCAGCCCAACAAGCAGTTTTCTCTAAGAAGGTCTTCTGTGTTCTGAGTTCCTTGAGTCTCTTGGTGTTGAGAATATCTCTGCTTACTCTTACACTTCAATAGCTTCTTGGCTGGGTAAAATAATTGTGGGTCACAATCTTTTCTTCAGAACTTTGCAGACACTGCTACACTGTCTTCAACCATCTAATGTTCATGAACAGAGGGCTGAGGCCAAACTGATTTGCTTTTTCTGTCTTGAAATCTAATAAATTCTTGAAATTTAGTAATTAACCAAGTTGTCTTGATGTTGAGCATTTCATATCAAATTATTCTGGAATAAAGCATGCTCCTTCAATCAAAAAATCCTGTTCCTTCAATGAAATTTTTGTTACTCCTCCCTTCTGATTTCCTTTTCTTCCTTCTCATTGCTTTCTTTTTCTTGGATTATTGCCACTAGGATGACAGTTGTTTTTGTTTATTAATTTTAAGTGTTTTCAGATTAGTAATCTAACATTTATATTACTACAATTTAAGGGAACTTAGTTATTTAATGACTATTGAATGAGTAACCAATATCAGAACCACCATATACATTGAAAGCTATATAAAAGTAATTTTCTACACATTTTTCTAAAAGTACTTGAGAATATCAGAATTATTTATGACACATACGGAGTCACTGCCTATTTTCTACGTCAGTGGATTCGATTAACATTTAATGATTAACTTAGTCATTGAATTTTGTAACAAATTCCTGCTATGGCAAATTTTGCAGTAGGGATATGTTCTGCCGAAGCTTTTAGGGTTGGTGAGGTATTCCAAGATTGGCAGAACTAGATGGAACTGCCTGTTTTTAACCACATGTTACTTGCCTAATATAGTGTTGTGTTATTGTTACCTTAAACATGAAATATATTTTTTCTTGTGCTTACCTTTAATTGATTGATTATTTTAGCCATTCCCATCTCTTTTGACATTTCACTTACTGAAAGCAAATCAAATTTAAGTAAAAATAGCTCAGTAATCACCATATTTTCTAGGTGATAAGCTTTGTCTGATTTCTTGTAACATATACTGGCTGGCAAATCCATTTATGTTAATGTTTGCCAGCATTCGATACTATATAATTGTGGTGTATTGTTAAGAAAGTCAATGAATTTCCCCAGGTGATCTAACTTTCTTCCAAAAATTGAATTTCCTTTCTTAGCATATAACAGATATGACAGGCACAATTTTTGTGTGTGTGTGTGGTGCTGGGGATTGAACCCAGGGCCTTGTGCTTGCGAAGCAGGCGTTCTACCAACTGAGCTATATCCCCAGCCCAGACAGACACAATTTTGATTGTAAGGGGTGACATTGCTATCACCTCTGCTTCTGATGATAATAATTATGTTTTAAAAATTCCATGTTGAGCTGGGCACAGTGGCGCATGCCTGTAATCCCAGCAGTTTGGGAGGCTGAGGCAGGAGGATCATGAGTTCAAAGCCAGCCTCAGTAAAAGCGAGGTGCTAAGCAACTCAGTGAGACCCTGTCTCTAAATAAAATACAGAATAGGTCTGGGATGTGACTCAGTGGTTGAGTGCCCCTGAGTTCAATCCCAGGTACTCCCCACCCCCGCCAAAAAAAAGTCCATGTTGAAGACACTAAGGAAAGTTGATTGAGGTTGGAGAGACCAAGGTAAGACCAAGTACAAGATGGTGCCCCGGGAGATGAGCAGTTATCAAGGCAAGAACAAAGGCAGCAACAATGGGAACTGATGTGACGGGTTGAGGAGACAGAATTCTGACTTCACGCCGGGTGCGGTGGTGCATGCCTGTAATCCCAGCCACCCGGGAGGCTGAGGCAGGAGGATCGCGAATTCAAAGCCAGCCTCAGCAATTTAGCAAGGCCCTAAGCAACTCAGTGAGACCCTGTCTCTAAATAAAATACAAAATAGGGCGGGGATATGGCTCAGTGGCTGAGTGCCCCTGGGTTCAATCCCCAGTTCCAAAAAAAAAAAAGAATTCTGACTTCACCATCTTTGCACCCCAGGCTCATGCCTTCACAAAGTTGGTATTCATCATTTAAAAAATTTTATTTGCTGGGTGGGAATTGAACCCAGGGCCTTATGCATGCAAGACAAGTGCTCTACAACTATGCTGTATTCCAAGACCCATATTTTTTTAAAGTTTTCACCCAGGAAAACTTAATGATGGATTATTTTTTAAGTGATCCAGCATCCATTGGGAAGACCTTGTGGTCCCTGGCTTGGGTGGCTGCCAAGTGGTAGTGCCATTCACTGCCCTAATGATGGGAAGAGGAGCAGGAATGCATGTAGCAACGTACCTGCTACTTACTGAATAAGTGAACTTGCTCTTCCTCATTCTTGTGTGCAGGGCCAGCCTAAGATGTGTGAAAGAGAAAGTGCTTCCTTCTCTCACTTATCTTCTTGTTGCTTCTCTAACTTCTTGTGTTTTCCTCTCTGAGTTCTCAGGCTTTCCTATCTCTCCCCCACCTTCTCAAAACCAATGAGTAACCAGTCACATTGGTGCATGCCGATTAATCTCAGAGACTCTGGAGGCTCACACAGGAGGATCTCAAGTTCAAGGTCAGCCTTGGCAATTTAGCAAGGCCCTAGGTAATTTTGCAAAATCCTGTCCCAAAATTAAAAACAAAAAGGGCTGGGGTTGTGGCTCAGAGGTTAAGAGCTCCTGGGTTCAATCCCCAGTACCTAATAAGAATAAAAATAATAATAATAATTTTAAAAAAACACCAATGAGGAGTTGGAGGGGAGGTCAATAGGTACAATATGTTTGCTCTTCTGAAATAATCCAGGTTCTAGAATTACTCTCTCCTCCTGGCTTTAGAAATCTTGTTTCCTCAATCTTGGCACCAAAGAAATAGCATGAAATTATTCTGGTTAAATACTCATACTACTGTGTAAATGACTGATGGGTCCCCTTAATTGCCCTGCATTTATCTGAATTTCCAAAAGAGCTACTCCTTTGCTACTTCACCAAAGTGAAAGCTCCAAGTTGCCATGTGGAGGTAGAGGTTGTGGGGGGGCCGTTTTCTAGTTGCCATTCAGGCAAACCAGGCCCTTCCCTGGCGTGCCGCCAGCTCCACCAGTTCTATTTTCATAGCACTTTTTCTTCCTGTATTCTAGTTACCTGTTTCCTAAAACAGCAGAGATGACCTGTTCCTTTGTCTCCAGCAGGAGGTATAAGAATGACATGTGTATGCTGGGAGGGGACAGCCCAGGGAACACATTGAGTGGTGCTGTCTCCTTACTGTCTGAGCTCCAGAGGTTCACCCTCCAGCAGCAGGGCTGCCTCTGCCATGTACATATGTGGCCTCTGCCCCCTCTTCCTTGATGGCTCCAGAATGCCCAGCATGTACTGGCATTGTGCTGGGCACATCATATATACCAACCTGACTTTGTCCTCATGATAGTCTCTGAGGGAAGCATTGTCATTCCTGTTTCACAGGTGGAGAAATTAAGATTCAGAGAGACTTTGCTCAAGGGGTCAGCCAGGGACCAGGAGAACTCAGATTCAGTTCCAGCTGTCTCCTCCAGAATTCATACCTTTTCTGCTGTTCTGTGATCCTGGTGTGGTAGTTTAGACTTGGAAACTTTAGTATGGGGAAGCTGAGAACCAGGAAGCATGTTGAGGCTTCTATTAAAATATTAACAATGTTGGAAATTCACTTATAAAAGGATAAGCAAAACAATATATTCCAGGGAAGGAGAGAAAGCTTTGTTACCTATATGGGATATTCTTTGAGGATTCTTTATTGCCTCCTATTTAAAGTCCAAACTCCTTGGCTTAGAATTGGTTACAGAAACTTTTGGAAAATCTAAATTGGTGAAAAGGAGTGGAGGGAGAAGAAGAGGTCACCCCCACTGTATTACTATAGACTTTTCCCTATTGCATCTCCTATCATCATCTAAAACAAAATGAACAACACTGAATGTCGTATCACTTGCCTTTCTCTGGCTTTCCATAAATCATGAATGTCTTTGCAAAAAAAAGTATAGCTTTGAATTTTTAGGCAATAGCATCTGTGGATTCTATGTTTCTTCCATTTCTTCAGCAATTTTAAGTTCTTTACCATCATGAGATAAAGAATTGACTACAGTTTCTCCTTCATGTGTTGTTTTTCTCATTCTAACTCCAAGATCTATTGGAAATTATCTGCATGTGAAGAAAGAAGCAAGGCTGTCATTTGACTCCTGCCCCCCATTGCCAGCCAGTTTTCCTGGTTCCCATTCTTGAAAATCCCTTTAGTTTGGGATGCTTTCCTTGCTGTTTGAATAACGTGTTCTTTTTTGTTGTTGTTTTTGTTTGCTTGCTTTTGAGATGAGGTCTTGCCATGTTGTCCAGGCTGGTCTTAAACTCATGGGCTGTGGTGATCCTCCTGCCTTAGCCTTCCAAGTAGTTGGGACTACAAGCATGTGCCACTACACCTAGCAACACTTGTTTAATAATGGCAGTTATATAAAGTGTCTTTCGGCTAAGAAAAGTCCCATTCTTTATGCTGACTTTTCAGAAAATTTTTAGCTATTTGCTCTGTTCATTTGGCTCAGTATCAAAACCTCATTCATAATTGGACTAAAGTTGCTTTAAATCTTTATATTAACTTGAGAGTTAATCTCATACTATTTGGTATCTCAATTTAATTGGGACCTTGTTACACTTTTATGGGTTTTTTTTTAGTCTTTCAGTGGGTTTTTGTCATTTTCTTCATATCATGTTAGGATTATGTCTAGGTATTTTGTAGTGGTTTTTTTTTTTTTTTTTTGGTGTGGGGGATTGCTGTTGTGAATGGGACCATGCAACTTCCCCCATTCTTTTCTTTTCTTTCTCTTTTTCGGTGCTGGGATTGAGCCCAGGGCCTTGCACATGCCAGGCAGGCACTTTACCCCTGAGCTGCACTCCCAGTCCCTATATTTTTTTCCATTTGCTTTGCTGGGATAGAATTAAGCATCCCTGACCCATTAATTCTATTGCAATTTAGCCACTTTGCTGAGCAATTTCTTATTAACTCAATGGCATGTAATTCATTCTTTTGAATATTCCAGAAACAGGAACAAATAACTGTTATTTGCCTTTCCAAAGAGACCTCCTCCTATGTGTGTGTTGAGTTTGGGCTCTTGCTGAGGAACTCCCTGTGGGCAGGTGCCCACCTCACTTCTGGTCTCCCCCATTTTGCCAAGCACACAGCATTGACTCATTCAGTGTTCCTTGAATGAGGGTGAAAGAACTAGTTGACTAAGAAGGTCATTTCTGGTCCTAAGGGGAGCCCCTGGATGGGTCACCTCCAGTTCAATGTCTGCACCTCAGTATTATCAGAGGGCTGGGGGCTCTAGGGAGTGGGTGGCCAAGGGCATTGAGTCAACATAAGACCCACATCTGCCCAGTCCCATCTCCGCTCCAGGTGCTGCCTACCTCAGTCACAGACCCTGTCTCTGAGCGATAGGTCTGTCTTCCTTAGATCAGATTCCCCAAGACTGGGGAAGCTGAACACCTACAACCCACTGGCAACACCTATTCCCCTCTCCCACACTCTGTGTTCTCCAGAAGCTGCTGTTGGCCTGGAATAAGTCTCCAGTGTTTGATCAGGATGATCAAGCCCTGAGACTTGACCACCTAGGGTGGCTTGGGAACATGGGGAGCTGGTGAATCTGAGGACCAGTGCCTGTTGCCATGAGTTAGGAGTCATGCTAGTCAGCAGGCTGTTAGTAGTTCAGAAAAATTTGATCTTGGTAATTTAAGTCAGAGTAGCCCCAGCTAAGACCCTTTTCCTGGTCTCAGGTGGGCTGACTTTTTCTTACCATTGTTGGTGTGAGCAAATTACAGCAATATTTCTGGGGAATTAAGTAGCAATATGTTTCCCGGTAATATTTGAAGAAGCTGCCTTGCAGTGGTTAAAGGCATGAACTTAGCCTTCCTGTCTAGGAACTTTTTTTTTTTTTTTTTTTTTTTTTGGTACTAGGGATTGAACCCAGGGGTACTCGGCCACTGAGCCACATCCCCAGCCCTATTTTGTATTTTATTTAGAGACAGGGTCTCACTGAGTTGCTTAGGGCCTCGCTAAG
This sequence comes from Glaucomys volans, assembly GCA_020662805.1. Taxonomy (NCBI): domain Eukaryota; kingdom Metazoa; phylum Chordata; class Mammalia; order Rodentia; family Sciuridae; genus Glaucomys; species Glaucomys volans. The sequence goes on from JAJEJO010004626.1 coordinate 51,191, forward strand.
TTGCTGAGGCTGGCTTTGAACTCGTGGTCCTCCTGCCTCAGCCTCCCAAGTGATGGGATTATAGGTGTGCGCCACCACGCCTGGCTGTCTGAGATTTTATATTAGTTCGCTATGGCTGCTATAACAAAATTCATTTTGCCACAAATTTAGGGATTTAAAAAAATACAGATGTATTGTCTTGTCCATCTGGAGATCAGAATGGATCAAATGGGTCTGAGATTAAAGTGCCAGCAGGGCTTTGTTCCTTTTAGGCAACTTTTGGGGAGAATTATTTTCCTTGCCTTTCCCAGCCTCTGGAAGCTGCTCAAATTCCTTGGTACATGGCCCTTTCTGTGCTCAGAGCCAATAGCATAGCATCCCTCCAGCCTCTGCTCCCATCACAGCTCCTCTCACTCTCCTGCCTCCCTCCTCTTTCCTTTATAATGACTCTTGGGATTACATTGGATCCACCCACATAATCCAGGATAATCCATCTCAGGATTCTTAATTCAGTCACACCTTCAAAGTCCCTACTACATGTAAAGCAACATTAACAGGAGGATTACTATGGTAAAAATCTATGAAAATGTCTGCTGGCTAAAAAAAATACATATATATTAAAAATTAAATATATAAAAAACACATATATTAAATGGATAAAAATTGTATATGTCTAGTGCTGTTTTGAAATATGTATACATTGTGGAATGGCTAAATGCACCTAATTAACATAGCCATTATCTCACAAACTTATTATTAAATATATCAAATACATTGAATATTACAAATATACACTCTTTGATGTAGCAATCCTCTTATTTATACTTTATTTCATAGAAACAGAAGCTCTTAAAACATTTAATAACATGGATGTTATTAAATCATTGTTCATATTGGAAAAAAGAAAAAGGAAAGGAGAAAATTCACAAACAAGAAATCACAGGAATGTCTGTCAAAGGGAGAATGACTGAACCCATTGTCTATTGGAAAATGATGGATCTATTAAAGAGAATACAAGCTGGGTGTGGTAGCAGGTACCTGTAATCCCAGAGACTTGGGAGGCTGAGGCAGGAATTGCAAGTTCAGAGGCCACCTCTTCAATTTAGTGACACCCTGTCTCCAAATAAAAAATAAAAAGGACTCAGGATGTAGCTCAGTGGTCAAACACCCCTGCATTCAATCCCCAGTACCGAAAGAGGAAGAGAAAGAGAGAGAAGGAGAGAGAGAGAGAGAGAGAGAGAGAGAGAGAGAATGAGAATGAATGAATATGAAAATATATTAGATTTTCTCCTGTAGAACTAGAGAAATGTCCTAAATGGAAGTAAGACTAGAGGAAGAAGTTACAAAGTGATGATGTAGCATAATCTTGTTTTTGGTTTGAGACAGGGTCTTGCTATATTGCCAGGCCTGGCCTCCAACTCCTAGGCCCAAGTGATCCATCCACCTGCCTCAGCCTCTCCAGGGGCTGGGATTATAGGTGTGTGCCACTGGACCTAGCCTGGCTTCATTTTTTTTAAAGAACATACATCAACTTTCCAAATTGTTTAGATACCTGTCTTGATTTTTTCTTCTAACAAGGAAAATGGTAATTCTCACCTAGTGGGCTCTTGCAAAGGTTAAATGGAATGATTTATGTCCAGTCCTTAAAATTCTACAAGCAGCAGCAACCAGGGCATTTGTGTAAGGTGATTTGAGTGGAGAAAGGTGGGAAGGATGCATCCTACCATGCTTACCTGGTGCCTCAGGGGTGGGGAAGTTTGGAAATGGTGGAAGGAGATTATTACTTTCTTTTTGTATAATATTTCATCTTTGCATGGATGAATTGTTACTGTAGTAACTTTTAAAACATTGTTGTTTTATTGGTAGTTTAGTTCTGCCAACATAACCATTAACACTGAATTGGAAAAAGCATGAACCTAAAAAATATGTCATGATTCAAAGTTTGGTAATTTTGGAATAGGAATTTAATAATGAAAATTTAAAGGGAAAAAAATGGTGGTAGAGCCTTAACCCGGGGATGGTCTTGTGTGTCCGCAGTATTTACTGCCGGGGCTGCTCCAAGCCTCTGTGCTGCTCCTGTGCGCTCCTGGACAGAGACCACAGCGACCTCAAGTGCGACATCAGCGCGGAGATCCAGCAGCGGCAGGAGGAGTTGGACTCTATGACACAGGCACTGCGGGAGCAGGACAGTGCCTTCAGCGCAGCGCATGCACAGATGCGCTCAGCCATTGGCCAGCTGGGTCGCGCACGCGCTGACACAGAGGAGCTGATCAGCACTCGTGTTCGCCAAGTGGTGGCCCACGTGCTGGCACAAGAGCGCGAGCTGCTGGAGGCTGTGAATGAACAATATCAGCGAGATTACCAAGAGATGGCCTGCCAGCTTGGTCGCCTGGATGCTGTGCTGCAGCGCATCCGCACTGGCAGTGCACTGGTACAGAGGATGAAGCGCTACGCCTCCGACCAGGAGGTTCTGGACATGCACGACTTCGTGCATAAGGCGCTCAACCGCCTGCACCAGGAGGAACCCCAGAACCTGCAAGCTACCCTGCGCACCGACTGCTTCGAGGAGTTCAAGGTGCGCCTGCAGGACCTCACCTCTTGCATCACCCATGGAACAGGTAAGCTCTAGTCATTTGAGGATTTATGCCTTGCTGCTGCCTCCTGGGGGGAGTCGAGACAAAAGATCATCTCCATTTGACAGAAAAGGAGATTGAATTTGGATTAAGTCCTTTGGATTTCATCAGGTATTAAATTCCAGGGTGCAGAATAAAGGGCAGAGGAGTCCATGACTATGGATTGCAGGTACCCAAAGAGGGCACATTTTGCTAACATATAGGACCCTAAGGAATAGCAGTGACTCTTAAGGAACGTGTGGAAGTTGACAAACTGCGCACCTGAGAACCCAACCTGGTATCATTTTAGCCCACTCCAGGAGGTACTCTTAAGCCCCCTGTTCCCAGCAATAGAGAAGTCAGCTGGAACAGGGGGGCTAAGAAAATCTCTGGGGAGTGATTAGGTGCTTGCTCAAAACCTTGCCCCTGGGATGGCCTGCCACCTAGACCAGCTGCCAACTTCAGTGAACTCTGCCTAGTACTGGGCACTTGGGAGCTGGAGAATGACACAGGTGCTTGGCCCTGGATCAAACAAGGAATTGAAGCTCTGTGCCAGGCTTTCAAAATGAGTGGGGGAGGGAGAGAGGGCACAAGAGTGTCTTCAGGGCTTTTTGACTAAATCTCTAAGCTGGAATCTAAGCTTTGAGCAACTGGCATAGGGTACCCTTCCTGGGGAAGGGGAGGGAGAATTTAAAGTTACCTGGGCAGGTGTCAGTGGTGGAGAGCTCACTTACTTCTCCTGGAGCTGATGGACTTGGGTTCATAAAGGTATGATCAGAGAGAGCATGGACTGGTGCCTTCTCCACCTAAGCAGTGAGTATTTCCCCATATCTGGGAAATAACCCCAGAGTTTAAATAGGTTGCTTTGGATATTGTAACTGGTGTGACAGAAAGAAGAGTTATTTTAGTCTGAAGCATGATAAATTTTATATCAGATTTAATAAAAACCAGGCAGTAGGTCAGGGAGAATATCATGGAGCTCTCACCCTGTAGGAATCAGTGAGCAGAAATGGGTGTCTACATTTTGCCTTGCTGTTGGCTCAGAGATGGAGAAATATACACCCAGGGTTTGAAGTCAAAGGCAGTTACTCTTTAGTCCTACCCCTTTCTCCCTTCTGGCTGGTTCAGGTCTACTGCAGTCAAGGGAGCTTTCCTTCCAACTGCCAGCCCCTCCACAGAGATGCCCTGGAGAATGAGTGTCCAGAGAAAGCAACAAGAACTCCTCTCTGTCACTGTCCCGGGACAGGATACCCATTACTGGGATGTCTCTGACCTACTGTCCATTCTCTGTGTTCTCCAGATGCAGCTAAATCCAGGAAAGCCAGCCCAGAGACTTCCAGAACTCCCAGGGAGCCTTTTGATGTTGATTTGGTGAGAGGGCTTTGAGATGTGAAGGGGAGGTGGTACAGTGGTGTCCCTGTATCTGCTGGAAGAGTGCTTGAGAGGAACATCAACTGGCTGGACTGGACCTTTCAGTGGGAGGGAGTTGAGGAAGGCATTAGGAGGGGTTGGCTGGCTGGCTCTGGGCTCCTATGTGCCAAAGTAGCTCTTGATGGGCCATGAGCTGCTTCAAAGGGGTTAGATCCTGAGGCGGTACAGTGGTGAAGGAAGGGGTTACTGGCAGCAGCCTTGTTGGGTGTGGCAGATGACCTCCCCCTTCCCTGTACCCCACTCCAAACATGTGAGTCATTTTGTGGGGTCAACTTAGGGGACCTTTACTCTTATCTTTCCCCCACATATGGTTCTTGGTTGAGAGAAGGAGGCCAGGAGTCTGATCTCCATCTCAGCAGCCTGGGTTCCACTGTATGATTCCAAGGACATCATGTACCTAAGAGCCACAGCTTCTCAGAGTTGGAAGGCACCATATGCCATCTCATGTTGGTTTTCCCTCTATAGCACCTCTGACCTGTGGGTGTCCAGCCTTCACACGCACACCTCCAGGGACAGGAAGGTCGTTCATTCTGAAGGCAGTCACTCCCATCTCTGGACTGCTTTGACTTAGAAAGTTCTTCCCTTCGGCTTGCCCCCTTTAGCACTCACAGGCATGGCTCCCGTCTGCAGGATAGGCCTTCTCGGTTCCTTCCTGGACCTGGCATGTGATCTCTTCCCCGGCCTGGACACTCTGGTTTGTGTGTGCCTATCAAGGGTCTGGGCTCAGCACTGAACAGTCCTCCATGGAAATTAGGCCCTCTGGTGAGAAATAGGGACAGTAAACTTGGCCATGGTGTGATCTATAGACAGAGAAATTGCTGGTGGCTGAGGCAAACAGGGGGCTTCCTGGAGGAGGTAGGGCTTAAAGTCTGAGAGTTTTAGAGCTCGAGGAGAGTAAGGAGTCTAAGCTCCTCTTTTACAGAGGATGAAGCTGAGCCCAGAGAGGGTCTGTGACTTACCCAAGGCCACACACAGAAAACTAGGGAAAGAATTAAAAGCCAACTCTTAATTACCTTGGGTATTATATCCCTCTATATGTAGTTTCAGAAATTAAAACAGAAAGTGACAAATAGCATGTCTCACTCCTCCCTCATCTGCCATTGTCTAATTCTTATGCCCAGATACTTATCTTTATTCATTTCTTATATATCCTTTCAGAATTTCTTCATGTAATTATAAGAAAATATGATTATAGCCCGGCGCGGTGGTGCACGCCTGTAATCCCAGCAGGATTACAGGGAGGCTGAGGCAGGAGGATCACAAGTTCAAAGCCAGCCTCAGCAACTTAGCGAGGCCCTAAGCAACTCAGTGAGGCCCTAAGCAACTCAGTGAGACTCTGTCTCTAAATAAAATACAAAGTAGGGCTGGGGATGTGGCTCAGTGGTCGAGTGCCCCTGGGTTCAATCCCCAGTACCAAAAAAAAAAAGAAGAAAATATGATTATAGATACTTGCCTTTTCTACTTCCTTTTTGTACAAAGATAGCATAACACCATATATATATATATATATATGTATATATATATATATATGGTACTGTACTCTGGACTTTTTTGCTTAATGATATATTCCAAAATTCTTACCCCATCAGTAGTAGGAAGCTTCCTGACACTTTCCTGGCACTTCTTCTTTTTGTACTGTAATTGAACCCAGGAGCACTTAACCACTGAGCCACCCACTCAGCCCTTGTTTTTTGTTTTTTTTTTTTGAGGCACTGGGGGTTGAGCTCAGGGCGTTGTGCTTGCAAGGCAAGTACTCTACCAACTGAGCTATATCCCCAGCCCCCCTTTTTAATATTTTATTTAGAGACAGGGTCTCATTAAGTTGCTTAGGGCCTAAGTTGCTGAGGCTGGCTTTGAACTTGCAATCCTCCTGCCTCAGCCTCCAGAGCCACTGGGATTATAGGCATGTGCCACTGTACCTGACTCCTGGCACCTTTTTGCCAGGAAGGCAGTAGTAGGAAGCTTCCTGATATCTTCCTGCCACCTTTTTGTGGTCTTTTAAATGGGTGGAACGTGCTTTGTTTAGCCAGTTCCCTGTTGTAGGTAGTTGTTCTGTGACAAACAGTGCTAACATGGATAATGTCTGCAAAGAAATAACATGAAATAATAATGGGAAAATGCCCTGGGTCCACAGTCTCAGCTGTCTTCCAGGTGCCAGTCACTGGCTCTGAACAGCAAGAGAGTTCATACTGTCTTATGTACAGGTCTAGGCATTTTGTCCCATCTTTGTCTCAATAAAGCCAAAAAAGAAGGTGCCTCATTGTCACCTATGACACAGTTTGAACTTGAACTTAAACTTGGAGCGTGTATACAGTGTTCTTTTTGCAAAGCCTCTTGCTTCTTACTTTGGTCATGACCTGGGGCTAGGAGTGGAATTGTTTAACTATGTGTGTTAACAGTGTGTGAAGTGGTTTTTGTTTTGTTTTTTTGTAGTGCTGGAGTTTGAACTCAGGGCCTGTGCTTGTGAGGCAAGCACTCTACCAACTGAGCTATGTCCCCAGCCCAGTGCATGAAGTGGTTAACAGTGTGTGTGTGTGTGTGTGTGTGTGTGTGTGTGTGTGTATGTGTGCACGTGCACAAAGGTCAGGTGATGCAGGCACAAGCAGGCTGCCCCAGGGAAGTGTGGCTCCATCAGCCCTGCCAGGAGAGAGGCAGCTCTGTGGCCCATTTTGTTGCCTTAGAAGATAGGAATTGGCATTCTGGCCCTAACATTCATCCCTCTTGAAGGTGCTGGTTTGTTTGCTTCATTGCAACTCTGTGCCTAGGAGAGAGGAAGAGAAAACACACCCACAGGCTTAAGTAGGAGTGTTTGAGTGGAACAGTGGCTCCATTATCTTCCCTCCTCTATTTCTTCCAGGCTTTTTTCATAATGTTATAATGCTTTCATGGAAAGAAATCCATTTGTTATTTTAAAACTCTAAGAGAACCATAAAGCAGTTGACATAATTTTTTTTTCTTACTGAGTCCCTCTGTGTGACCCTTTCTTTCTTAACATAAGTGGTGGGTGGGGTGTCAGGGAGGGTGGGAAGCAGAGAGGCCCAATTAGTTCATGGTCTAAGTGGAAAGAGGGCCTCTTACGTACCAGCAGTTTGCAGAGCCAGACAGGGAAGGATAGAGCAGGACCAGCTTCTTTTGCAGTACTAGGGATGGAGCCCAGGGCTTCAAACATGCTAGGCAAGCACTCTTTACCACTGAGCCACACCCCTAGCTCTGTGTTCAGGTGTTTGAACATCTGTTTTCAGTTCTTCAGGGCATATACTTAGGAGTACGATCACTGGGTCTATATAGCAATTATTTGTTTCACTTTTTCTTTCCTAAATATTTGCTTTTATGTTTTTCTTTGCTGAGCTTCTTCGAGGCATAAAATTATGTAATATTTATAACAATTATAATTGAAGTGGTAATGCTTACAGATGTAACCTGTATAAGAATACTTCCCAAAAATGGAGTATCATGAAATATTTAGAGAAACATAGTTTGAGCAATGACTTCTACTTCATTTTGAGATAGGTGCACAAAGCACTTGGCCCTGAGCCTGGCATGGAGTAGTAATAAAAATAGTATTTATCATCATTATTATCATCATCATCACCATTATTAATGGTATTTTATAAGTGCCAGGTGCTCTTCTAAACATTTTGCTTGAATTTAATGTTTCTTCCACACCACCATTTGAGGTGTTATTATTCCCATTTTACAGAAGGAACTGAGGCTCAGTGAGTTTTAAGTAATTTGTCCAACTTGTGTAGTAGCCGACCAGGTAGAAGAAAGGCCTGGGGGGCAGAGTCACATTCACAAGAGGCTAGGTTCTGCTCAGTGGGAGGATTTCTCACTGCTAGAACTTTGCAGTTTGGCAGCAAACACCTTGTCCCTGGATATGTGGAAGCCGGGCTGGCTAGTGGCCATGTCTTGAGGAAGAGTTGGGCAGTGTAGTCCGAGGTATCTTCCAGCCTCATTAGGATGCCCAGGAATTGAATTGGTGCCTGGACACCAGCAAACCAAGGTTGGGAGAAGGTAAAGTCATGGAGGGTGAGGACTCCTTGTCCCCAGTGAGCTCCGAGCTTGGGACGAGGGAGTCTAACTGAGGCCAGCTGCAGGCCTGGGGTCACTAGCCTGGGACCTGCTGCCTGATCATTTCTGATTCTCTTGTTTCCTGACTTCACAGCCGGACGAGGCACAGAGGGTACAGGCCCAGGCCTTGGCTGAGGCCCAATCTGTGGCTGTGGTACAGTCGGTGCCCGGAGCACACCCTGTGCCACTGTACGCCTTCTCCATCAAAGGCTCCTCCTACAGAGAGGTAAGCCTCTACCCAGCCCCTGCCTCTCCCGAAGGCCCACATTCCACCAAGACAGTCAACTGAAGCCAGGGTGAGAATCCCAGCCTTCAGAATCTCTTCAGGAGGAAGTGTTTGCTTGACGCCTACTCTGTACCCTCCCTTGCTCTTGGCTGCACCATTAGAAAGCTCCCCTCTAAGCATGAGCCACTTCCAGCCCAGCTGGGGTGCTGGGACACCCAGTGCTGTCAAAGACCAGCAGAGGTTGGTGGTGAGCAGCTAGGAGCAGTATGCTTGGCAGTGTGGGAGGGCTTCCTGTCTGAAGAGGGGCATTTTGTATGGCAGAGGGAACAACAGGAGCAAAAATATGGCTCTGGGACTCCAGCAACCAGATGGGATCTCTGCTTCTAACCCTGGAGGCACCTGACCTAGTCTTGTGACTCCCCCCTGCACAGGAGGTCTCCAACACAACCACCCCCCAGAAGAGGAAGTCCTGCCATACCCAGTGCTCCAGGAAGATCATCAAGTTGGAGTCTGAGGAGGAGAATGAGGCGAGATTAGCCTCAAGCTCCCCGGAGCAGCCCAGACCCAGTACTTCCAAGGCAGTCTCACCTCCCCACCTGGATGGGCCCCCCAGCCCTGAGAGCCCCATCATAGGAAAAGAGATTCTTCTGCCCAACAACAACCATGTGACTGGCGACACTGGGGAGGCAGGTAGGGAGGTGGGTGGGGCAGCAGCGGCTGAGGCCTGCATGCTGTCCTTCGGGGTCTGGGTGGGCCCCTTCTGTATTCTGACCCTACCCTGGAGCCCAAAACCAACAGGATTCCCTTGTGTGTTGTTCTTCAAGCTGCCACTGAGTAGGTTAGGGGTAGTACATGATTTTCCTGGGGATGAGAGTCTGTACAGTTTATCATGTGCTTTGCTGTGTTGCAGTTATGGGAAGCCTGAGGGGTAGCATGCACAGTCCTATGAATCCTTTCCCCAGAACATTCTTCCAGTGCCTAGCACCATGCCTGTGCACACGGTGGGTGTCCCCAAGAAGTGTTTGGTGAGTGACTAGCACAGTCCCAAAGAGGACCTGGGTAAAGTTCATATCCATCATTCCCCCCAATTTTTCTACCTAAGTATCTCTTTTGTCCTCATGAGATATCTGTTATGGACTCCACCAGACAGACAGTGTGAGTCCTTGGACAGGAATTGAGGTCAACAGTAAGGATCCTAGAATAAGAGATTTTTTTTTTTTTTTTTTTTCCTGGATCTGCCTGATGCAGAGTTCAGCTTTGTTCTTCATTGTAGGTCCCAGACTGAGCCCTGACTGCTATTCCTTACTCATAAATGTTGTTGGTCATAAAAGGGTTTTGATTAACTAGATGAAGCATCTTTTAACTCTAGACTTCTAAGCTCACAGAGCTGAGATTGGAACAAACCAATGTGCTTCTTTAGGATTGCAAAAGGTTTACAGGCTGTGGTGGCACACACCTGTAACTCAAGAGGCTAAGACAGGAGGATCACTTGCACCAAGGAGTTCAGGGCCAGCCTGGTCAACATCAAGACCCTGTCTCTGGGGCAAAAGAAAAATCACAAAAGGTTCTAAACCAGATGGTAGTTGTCAGGCTTCCTGTGCAGAGAACAAATTCTGAATTCAGGGCCAGAGGCTGCGTTAAATATTCACAGATGAGGCACATGGTGAATATTCACATCACCCTGCAATGTTTCCATCACCCCGCAGCCCACTGGCCTGCGAGGACCCTGCTCCACCCCAGTGAGCACCCCCCATTCTAGCCAGTGTGCATCCCAGGCAGGACCTAATGTCACCTCCCCTCGCTGTTTCAGAGGAGCGCATCGTTGTGATCAGCAGCTCAGAAGACTCAGATGCTGAGAACTCGGTGAGTGGCCCAGAAGTTTGGCCCAGGACTCCAGCCTCCCGTTATTCCGGGTCCCAGGGGCCACAGCCACAGCAGGTGACTCTCAGACTTGCCTTGCGCCTAGGGAATTTTTCAGCAAGGCAGTAAGGCCTAAGTTGTCCCAGGGACAGTCTCCTGTATGCCTGGACTATCCCAGTCCTCTCACCATACCGGGGTGGGAGCCTTCAGTGGCCATATGTACTCTTGAAATGCTTGCTAGAGCGCTTCCTTCTGGAGCCCTGGTTCCTCTCTAGAACGCCCAAGGCATTTGTCTGGAACTTCCTTACGTATTTTCTGTCCTGTAAGTCCTCTGTGAGGAGGACTGGATGAGAACCCATTCTCTGGTTAATTGCAGCCGATGAGGGCCAGTGAAGGGAAGGGAGGGGCGTGAGGCTCCCAGGCAGCACCATCCTGGGGCCAGACAAGCAAGTTTGACTCCATGTAAGAAAGAACTTCTTTAAAGCCATCCTGCAGTGAAACCAGTGGCCTCACAGGTAGTGACCTTCCTGTCCCTAGAGGTGTGTTAGAGGCTGGGCTGTCACCTTTCCAGGGAAAGGGGGATCTGAATGGAGCAGAAGGTTGGACTGGGTGGCCCTGAGGTCCCTTCCTGCCCTCAGTCTGAGGTTCTGTGTTGGAAAGTGCACGGAGCCGCTGGAGACTGCTGAGCCACACTCCTCACCAGCCCACTCCCTGCTGAGAGCGCCAGGAACCACCCACCCCCATCCGGCCACCCATCAGCCCCACGGCACAGGCTGCCCCCCAGCCTGGCCTCCCAACCATTCCGCGACCGTCCCAGATGCTGAGTCTCCCAGCCAGCCTGCCGATCACCAGGAGCATGCTGCCATCCACCGAGGGATCAGCGTCCACCCGTGCAGGGCACAGAGAGCCACCCGCCTTCACCGCATCCTCCGCTTGCCCCCCCGACTATATCGTGCCCCCATGTGGACTTGCTCTCCCCACATGACCCAGGCTACCACTTCCACCACTGCAGGGCCTCCTGGCCATCCTGCCAATGCCCAGGAGGGTCCTCCCCGTCTGCAGAGGGCCATCAGCCCACCCCGCCAGGTGTGCAGGGCCCTGCGATCCCGCTGTCGCTCCTTCAGGGGCTCACGCCATTTAGCTCAGTGGCTCAACAATATTTTTGCCCTCCCTTGCTCCTACATGGATTCCATGAGGGGCACACGGGGAGGCCAAGCACCCCAGACTCTTGGGACAAGAGTTCCCCCCAGGGATTCTGACAGAGCTCCCATGGAGAATCCCTAAGTCCAAGTCCCACTGGAAGTTCCTCCAATTGCATTCCCACCATCCCACCCTCACAGGAAGTCCCCCACCAACCCAGGCCTGGATCCTCCTAAGACAGACCTCTGAGAACCGAGTGCCTCCTTCTGTAGCTGCTGGCCAACCCGCTCCCAGCTTTGCAGCCAGACCCCCCCTCCCTGCCTCTGCCAGCCCATATACCTAAATGCCTGCGAAGTAGGCATGGGTTAACTCCCAATCAAGGAAGGGACCAAGGAATGAATGGACCTCTGGGTAGGGAGGTGAGGCCCCCCCTTGACTGAAGGGAAACTGAAGGCATTGCTACTTGGACCACCCTTCCTACAGGCCTCTTTGCCCAAGAGGGGAGCTTCTCTTGCCCTTTGTACCCTCCTGTGTCCGAAGCCCCATCCCTGTCCCCCATCCAAGTCTGTCCCCTGAGCCTCTGCCAGGATCTGAGCCCTGTGTGCAGGGACCGTGTCCATTTCAAGACCTGGCAGATGTGGCTGCTTAATAAATTCTTGCTAAATGATCACCCTTGCGAACCCTTATTCCATGACCATCAGATTCCCTGGTAGACTGAGCTCTTCCCTGCAGGAGGTTTTGTCTCCTTCCTGCAGAAAACTTGGTTCTCAGAACTCCAGGGATACCACATCCCCTCTTCCTCCCACACTCAGCATCAGAGGTGGGAGGTGGGGCAAGGTCCTTTGCACACCCTGGACTGTCCCAGCCCCACCATGTGGTAAGACCCCCCTGTACCACTGGGGTAAGATTCATGGGGTATACCCCACTCTCCCTGCCTCAGAGTCCTCCCTCGCTACCCTCCTGGAGGGAAGATGTGAGCATCTGCTGCCTAGATTCTCCCACTCAGGTCCTGCCTTCTTACTATCTTCAACATCCCTCATCCTGACCTCTGCTCCAACCTCTCAAGGGTCTTCACTTCACTTCACTTTAGCCACCAAACCTGTGGCCATACCCTGTACCTTACCACTGCCAAGGAACCACCACCCTCTAACCTGGTCCACTTAGACTGCAGTCTTGGGTTCCCTGAGCCCTTGGTCCTGTCTGCTAGCACCATCCTTGTTTCAGTCGTTCTTTATCAGGATCTCAGATCCCAGTTCACAGGACCTCTGGTTAGGCCTGCCCAGCAGAAACAGCCCTGGCTGGCAGGATGCAGGAGCCTGCTGCCTCTCTGCTGCCCCCTGAAGGCGAGATTTGTTGGCGAAAAGCCACATGGAGAGGGAAACTGCAGAGGACGGTGTCCAGCCTCTGAGGGCCCCTTGGTGCCCCTCCATGTCACACTCTCCTGCTCTCCACCACAGCTCCCTACCACCACTTCTCCGGGCTTCATCCTGACCCTCACTTTCAGCTGGGAACTACCTTCTACTCTAGAGAGAAGATGGGAGCTCTCTGATGGCCTAGGAATGGTGGACATCTTGCTACATAATTACAGACTTACCTGACCCTGTCATATCACTTCACCTGCCCCTTTTGTTAGGGTAGAGGGGATGTCAGCCTGCCTCTAGGATTCACCTTATGTCCTGGCCCAGCTCCCTGGAGCCTTACTCCATCTCCTCATCCTCATCCTCACCTCTCCTGCATCTTCTAATGCTTTCACTTGCTTCTGACCTTCACACCCTGGGAGATGTCTTGTCCATCTCCACCAACTCCTCCCCTTGTTTAGGTTTTATGCTGCTCCTTCCTCACCCCGCTTCCCTGCACCTCCCTGCCATGCCAATGAACCCTACCTGCTGGCACCAGGGAATCCCCTGCCTCTGAGTGCAGCAGTCCCTTCAGTCCTGGGTATCCCTGACCAGTGATGGCCACTTCCACCTGCTGCTGCGGGTACTCCATTCTTGGGTCTTTTTGGTCTTGTAACTTGGCATTCTTCCAGCTTTGGTTTAAGACCCTCTTTATTTAGTCCACACATTCTCATGATGATCTCAGCTGCCAGTTACTGCCCAGGGGTAGCTGATGCCCATGCTCACTCCTGCTGCTGCTGCTGCTGCTGCTGCTGCTGCTGCTGTGTTAACGTGTCCAGTGGTCTCTGGCAGCTCCACTGGGGTGCAGTATAGGTACCCCAGATTCATCCCCTCCTGTCCTCTCCAAGGATTGCCTCACCAACTGTCCAGAGCCAAGATGCTATTTTCACCTAGAACCCCTCCTTTTTTATGATTCCTCACATCCAGCTAATGGCCCATGTCTTTCCATGGGCCATACCCCTGATTCCTGGGAGCTTTTTTCCATCCTGTGATCTTGGTAAGGTCAAAGCTACCACTGACTCGGGTGGAAGCAGAAGCCTAGGAAGGAAGGTGGAGCGGAGGATGGGGATGCCAGTAGTCTCACCACATATCCTGGAGAGTTGAGCTGAGGAGCTGAAACCAGTCATATGTGGGGGCAGAGAAGGGAGAAGGGGATCCGTCCAACCCCCAGCTATCTACAAGGAGTCAGCAGGGATGTAGGGTTAATCAGGTTGGAGGGATAAGCATATTCTGGGTTATGAAGAAGTGAAAAGCCAGAAGCCTGCTTGCTGTAGAGCTGGACCTGAGGTATGGGAGAGAGCCAGACGCCTACTACTTTTGCATGCATATTCTTTAGAAGAGCATGTAAAAAAATTAATCATTACAGGAGCCCCAAACTTTAAAAAAAATTTGTAATATTTACAACAACAACAGCAAAAAGTTAGGTCCCTTTCCTGCATTTCTCACCCGTTTTCACTGTCCTTCCAGAGCCCTGGTGCCCCTAGGGTACCTGCAGTATCTCCATGCAAGTCCCCACTCCCCAGCTAAGAGGGAAGGGGTAGGATGCTCTAGGCGGCCCCTTCCAAATCCTCCCCATCTGCAGCCTTTATCCAGCCTTACAGTGAGTGAGAGTTGTAGAATACCAACCTGCTGAAGCTGCACATTTTCCAAGTGTCCCTGGGATGAGGAGGGGACTCTTCATGGACTTTGGCTGTGTCTGTTTCCGGACTCCGACCTTCTGGGACGTTGGTGAGAGACTTTGAGCAAAGAGGAGTATTCTAAAAGAGCTCACACCTGCTGGAGGAGGGAGTGTGGCTGCAGTCATGGGGTGGAGGACAAGTCCCGGGCCTGCTGTGGGATGAGGACTATTTAAACACTCTAGAGGTGAGTCAGCAAGGCCTCTAACAGGGCCCTCTTTTAGGATCCAAAGCAGTACTAGATAGATAACTTTCATCCACTTTTGTGACAGATGACTGACTCCAGTGCCTCAGCGGCAGCAGCAGAACCAGTGGAAACAGGAGGGGCCTGCAGAGGGGCAGCCTGTGTTAGCCATGGCAGTGGTGACTGGCAGAGGAAGGGAGGCCTGTGGGGAGCAGCTGGTCCAGGGGAGGGCTATGGTGCTGGTGAGTGTGCATGTCAGAAAGACCTGGGTGCTTGGCTGAGAAGGTGAGCCCCATTTGCTAAGGGGCAGCACTGCCTGCAGAGGGGCCAGAACAGCAGGCAGAAGGGCTAGCCAATGGGATGAGCCAAGTTCACTGGTACATGTACTATGTCTCCAGAACCTTCAAGACTGCAAGAGCTGGGGTTTGGGTCAGCAAAAACCAGAAATGTGTGTCTTGCCAAAATGATCCCAGCTATAGCTGAAGTTTGGGTGCTTAGAAAGTTGGGAGCTCAAGGACTGTTGCTGCCAGGCGCACACCTGTAATCCCAGCACTCGGGAGGCTGAGGCAGGAGGATCACGAGTTCAAAGCCAGCCTCAGCAACTTAGCGAGGCCCTAAGCAACTCAGTGAGACCCTGTCTCTAAATAAAATACAAAATAGGGCTGGGGATGTGGCTCAGTGGTGGAGTGCCTCTGGGGTCAATCCCCAGTACCAAAAAAAAGAGAAAGAAAAGGACTGTGTTGCTGAGCATTAATGTAAGACACTAGATCCCTCTGGGAGGCTGGATGCTGACTGTCAAAGAGTTTGGCTCATGTCTGGCTGATGACCAAACATGAATGAATCCAAAGTTAAGACAGTGGTTCTCAGCCTGGCAGTTTTAGCAACTATAGATTGCTGGGTCCCCATTCCAGATGTTCTAATTCCATTAGTCTGGGGTGCAACCTGGCTTCCAGAGTTTTTCAATGCAACTAAAGCCTAGCCAAAGTGAAGGGCCACTGAATTGGGGGATTCAGTTGCACATATGTGTCAAAAGAATACTCGTGTATCTGTGTATAAGTCCTGAACGGAGGTGTGACACGTTCATACTGGATATGATACATCGGGCATCTTCCTGGGTAAACCTTGACTTTTGGAAGCTGACTCCAGTGTCAACCCAGCACTTGCCACTAGTACCCTCGGTATAGCGGTCAGACCTGCTGTGTTGAACTGGATCGCACCTGACCTGCTCTAGCTTGAGATCTCTGATGAGGTTGAGTGAGGCAGACACGGCTGGTGAGCCAGATTGCAGGTGATATCCTAGTTGTTTTTATATCCTGAAAAGTCCTGGATCCCATGTGGCTCTGTCTGAGCATAGTTTTGCTTTCAGAGAAACACAGTTCACTAACCAAGTATAATAAAGAAATGCCTTTCAGTATTTATTTGCCTCTTTCAGGGAATAGTAAAGGGAATACCAGCATTTCTTAAATTCCTCTTCCCCTTTTTCCCACTCCAGAGTTCATCCCTTTTCCCTTTCTGGTCCTTACCCATGGACAGGCATCTCTCCTCTGTCCCACTGCCTTCTTCCCGGCTTTCACTTTCCCCTCCAAGCAAACCTTTTTCAAAGATTGTTCCACTCTGTGCACCCCCACCCCTCACACCCAGCTTTTTGATTTGTGGAATAAGGAATTTGAGGAGTGGGCCCTGCAAGGTGGGACAGGAGAGTCTCCCTTAGGGAAAGATGTCTGGCGCCAGGCCTTCTGTGTGCTGATTGCCCTTCTGGTGGACCTGAGACTTTAGAAAAGCTTTGTTTAAATGTTCCAGCACTCCCCAGCTGTGTTGCTGGGAATGAAAGTGAGGAGGAGAGATTATGAATTCATAGCCGGATGGAGTAAATGCAAGGCATTCCTGTGAGACCAGCCCCATCGGTCGGCCATACTCGGGCAATCCCTAAAGAGGAACAGTGGAGGAGGGGGTATCAGGGCTGGACTATCCAGCCTTTCCTCCACTGACAAACTCAGGGAAGGGAGTGTCCTGTTAGTGAGTGCTCCCTGAGAGAGGGCAGCTTCAGTTCATTCAGGACAAAGCACAGTTCCATGTCTAAAACAATGGGAGGCTCTAAATGAGATTCTGATGGCATCCATAAATGCCCTGCTGTGAAGATGGGAGAGGGGGTCCAAAGGTCCTGCTGTATGGCTCTCTGCTCTCAGGAGCCCTGCTCTCGGAAGACAGTTCTGAAGGCGAGGAGCCTGATTCTGAGGCCTGAAGGGACATTGCTGGAAGGAAAGAGCCAGATGGAAGTGCCCGGGGCCAACCAACAGGCATTTGCAGCTATGTTTGGAGCAAAAGGAAGAATGGAGAAGAGAAAAGTCATTGTGCCATATCAGTGGGTGGCAGAACAGATACGGCCAAGGAAAGAGCTCTTCAGCCGGTGGCCAGAGGGAGCTGAGGCCTGGGGAGGACCTGGTGAGAGCAGCCCAGATCCTTCCACCAGCCCACGCACCACCACTCAGGGCCCTGGAGACGGAAAGCAACTAGATTTCTCCAGGAAAGAGAGAAAGGCAGAGTCTAAGGTCTCCCACCTAACAACCGGAGGACTCCTCAAAGAAGGGTCCCTACAAAAGGAGGAAGCAGTGTGAGGTCACTCAGAGCAGGATGTCAAATCAGCTTTTCATGGCCAAGCTAGGATGCAGAGAGGCACGGCATTTGGCAAACTCTACTCAGATCCTTAGATGTGAAGAGGCAAACCCAGCTCTGAATGGATCCATAATGATGTAGTTCTGTCAGTGACTGGAAAGAAGTTGGAGATCCTGGTGTGAGGCCACAAAATGCAAATGAAGTAAAAAGCAGCCACTCCGAGGAAAATCCACCCCATTTTAACTTGCGTGTGGGCAGTAATGACTTTTCTCTTGGCTGAAGTTTTGTGGAAAACAGATGTTTCACCTGGACAGTGGAGGGGCCCTTGGAATGTGCTAATTGACTACCGGGCCAGGGGTATTAGCCAGAGCCCAAAGTAAATAGAGCTTCTGCCCCAAGTGACACCAACTCCATTGACAAGCCAGAGATAGTACATAAGAGGACAGCCCTGAGGACTTCTGGGGGCTCTGTCCCAGTAGTGCCCTCAGCTAATGCTGAGACACTGGCCATGCCACTTCCTCTTGGTCTCAGGCTAATGTCCACAGGTGGCATTCACAGGACATTCACCAAAGACAAGACATCTGGGTTTGGCAGTTGTGCACATGACTAGCAATTAACTTTTTATCATCACCAGAGGTTTTACCCCCTCTGCAGCCCAGCTCCTTAGAAAAATCTCTGGAGCCCTTTCTGCCTCCTCAGGATCCCCATCCTGGGGCCTTTCAGACAGTGTTCCAGCCAGGATTGACATTGATGCTAGAGAACAGAATCTCAAGTGCCAAGCCAGGGGGACTCCCAAAACACCCAGGCTCCTCTGTGCAGCTGGGGCTTAGATACTGAAAGACAAGCAGTCCACAAGCTCTAAGGCTCTGACCTCCCTCCACTGCCCTCTCACTGCCTGGAACCTGTGTGTCTACCTAGATGTGGCATTCAGAAGGCTCAGCACTTAGTTCTCTTCCCTTGTGGAGGACGCTGGGCCCTACAGCTGGCTTTCGGGGCAAGGAAAACAAGACTTCTGGCCCCCTTCCCAAAAATCTCCTGGGGTTTCATATGAGGCTCCTTCTTCCTGTCCCAAGTTTGTGATGTTTCTTCTGAGTCTATGCAGGGAGATGAAATTAGCAGTTATCTCAGGCTTTGCCCACCAGGGCAAGTCACCCTTTCCCTGAGTCTCTACAAACAGCACAACTTGCCCACACACTCAAATTTTCTCACATTTGCTTGTGTCTACACAGGTCCACAGATTCACACTCATTCTTGACACTCAAATTCATTTCCATACATTCATAGCTTGCATGCTTGATTGCCTGCATGGGCTCACCCCCCCACACACATACTCTTTCCCTAAAGCAGGTGCATACACTCATGACCCTCATGTGACGCATCCAGTTCTTGCCTGTTCACACACACACACACACACACACACACACACACACATTCTCCTGAACATATATTCCCCAAATGTACCCTCCTTCATGTGTATACAGAGGCCCTTGGCAGTTATCAGCACACACTTGCTCCTGGGCACGTGCTCACCTTGCCAGTCCCTCCTTCAGGCCTCTGAACCCTGACCTGTTGGTTTTTCTGTGTTGCAGTCCTCCCGAGAGCTGGATGACAGCAGCAGCGAGTCCAGTGACCTCCAGCTGGAGGGCCCCAGCTCCCTCAGGGTCCTGGATGAGAGCCTCGCCGACCCCCGAGCAGAAGACAGGCCCCTGGTTTTCTTTGACCTCAAGATTGACAATGAAAGTGGGTTCTTCTGAAGCCACCCCCACCCCTTTCTAGCTTAGTCTCTGAGACCCCAAAAGAAGTGTACACAGAGCTCTCAGTGAGGCCCAGGCCAGCCCTGAGCTCAGCCTGTAGTGGCAGCCACAGGGGACAGAGCTCTTGGGCTCACCTGTGCTCTCAGATGCATGCATGGCTTGGTCTGAACAGTCATCTGCCTGGAGCAGTCTTGCATTTGGGAAGGAGGCAAGTTTCTCCATGAGGTCACCTCTGACCAGACCTTCTCTTAGAGACCCTGGGGACACATTTCTAAACGGTGTGCCTCATTGCTGAGACCAGGAATCCTGTGAGACCTTGGCTGTGGCTGCACATTCTGAGTACCAGGCCCGTCCCACAGGTGGATGCACAGGCCAACAGAGTCAAGGTCGCAGATCATTTGACCCCTTCTCCCAGAAACCCCTTATTCTCTTTCCCTTTCATGCTTTCCCTGACTCTGTAATGCCCCTCCGGAAGCCAGAACCCCTGGGCCCTGCCCTGCAGCATGAACTTGACATTGAGCTAGAAACAGCAGGTGTTTCCATGAAACGGGAAAGTCATTTACAGACAGCAGGAGGCTGTGGGCCATAGTCCCAGTGGAATGCACTGGGCATTCTGCTCTCTGTGCCTAGAGAGCCTCAGCTAAGTGACTGATGGGATTGGAGGCAGGAGTGTGGAGTAGAGGGCTGGGAAGAAACAGTCTGGGGTCATGGAGGCTGATAGAAGACAAACAGAAGGGATCTGGGTTCTGAGGATTTGGCAAACTGCAGTGGGTGGCATGGGGAAGAGCTAGATTCCCCAGGTGAACAAGCTAGGCAGCCTGCCTCCCCTTCTGACCTCTGTCCTGTCAGAGCCAGGTCAGAACTGCATCTGGAGGCTGGCTGATTTTTGGTTGCTGCCAGCAGGCCCCAATGTGTTATCTCTCGATGGTGGGTTGGTGGTCCCTCGAGGTCCCCCTGCACCAGCCCTCCAGTGCTCCTGGGGCCTCACCCTGCCCTTCTCTCCTGCCCAGCCCAGAAGATTAGCCAGCTGGCAGCTGTGAACCGGGAAAGCAAGTTCCGTGTGCTCATCCAGCCCGAGGCCTTCAGCGTCTACTCCAAGGCCATCTCCCTGGAGGTGGGGCTGCAGCACTTCCTCAGTTTCCTCAGCTCCATGCGCCGCCCCATCTTGGCCTGCTATAAGCTGTGGGGGCCTGGCCTTCCCAATTTCTTCCAGGCCCTGGAGGACATTAACAGGTTGTGGGAATTCCAGGAGGCCATCTCGGGCTTCCTGGCTGCACTGCCCCTCATCCGGGAGCGTGTGCCTGGGGCCAGAAGCTTCAAACTCAAGAGCCTGGCTAAGACCTACCTAGCGAGAAACATGAGTGAGCGCAGCGCCCTGGCCGCTGTGCTGACCATGCGTGACCTGTGCCGCCTCCTTGAGGTCTCTCCAGGCCCACAGCTGGCCCAGCATGTCTACCCCTTCAGCAGCCTACAGTGCTTTGCCTCCCTGCAGCCTCTGGTTCAGGCAGCTGTCCTGCCCCGGGCTGAAGCCCGCCTCCTGGCCCTGCACAATGTGAGCTTCCTGGAGCTGCTGACTGCATACCGCAGTAACCCTCAGGGGGGCTTGAAGAAGTACAGCCGCTACCTGAGCCTGCAGACCACCTCATCACCCCCTGCCCAGCCTGCTCTCTACCTGCAGGCTCTGAGCACCTACTTGGAAGGTCTGTTGGAGGGCAGCAGTACCTCTCTCACTGGCCACAGCTTGGCAGAAAAGGCCCCCCAGCATAGCTGAGAGGAGGGGATAACTGGCATAGGGTCTCTGGTAGGCAGAGAGGGAGGGGGTCCCTGAGCCAGGCCCCACCCATCACAGCATTCCCAGGTCCTAGTACCTAGTATTCAGTTATCATTTGGTCCAGAATCAGTTCCCTTTCTCTGGGACCAAATTTCTCCTCTCTAAAAACCCTGCAGAGGAGGCAAAGCACTTACCCCCTACCACCAGGCCCCACCCCCAGGAACCCCCACTCCCCAGGCCTCTCCAGAAGCCAGAACCAGAGTGGTCCTCAGTGAAGAAGCCATGACTTCTGGGCCTTCTAAGTGGCCCATGCTGCCCCACCCACCACCCCCCCTCCCGACCCCCCCACCCCCCGCCCCAGGGGCCCTGCTGATAGTTCCCACAGTGCCATCTGTGGTGAGACTGACAGCAACACCAGTAGCCCCACGGGTACCCAAAGTGCCTTTCAAACTAAACCCCTCCTGAATCTGGGTTCTCCCAGCCTCTGTCTAACCAGAGGCCAGCTCTCTGTTCACTTCCTTTGGGGAGCATTTTCATCCCAAGGGTGCCTCAGATCAGCAGAGAAAGCTAGAAAGCCATTGCTTCACCTGCTTGCAGTCTGACACTTCAAATCTTGCTTCCTTTCTCCCAGCCATGAAAATGCCTTCCTTCCATCGTGACTTCACTCTTTGGTCCTCAGACCAGACCACCAGACCCCCTCCTCAACATGGTCCTTCACCTTCCCTGTGCTGCCCCCAGCAATGTCCCAAGGGATGTCTCCATCTCTACCTGAGGCATTGGCATCCCCTGAGAACCTATCAGAAATGTAGATCCATGGTCTCTATTTCAGGCTTCCACACTCAGGATTTCTGGGGGTGGGCCCAGCAATCTGTTTTAGCAGGCGATCCTGGTTCATGCTCAAGTTTGAGAACCACCACTCTGATAAACACCTCTCCAAGAGAAGTAGTATGGAATGGCTGAGAAAGTCCTGTCCCTGCCCCTGACCTGTGCACTGAATGTGACTAAGAAGAGGCCTCTTCTGGAGCTCCAGTGTCCCCATCTGTGAAATGGGCCAAGTGGCCTGCATGGCTTCAGAGCTCACATCCTGCTCTGCATCCTGGGTTTTTAGGCATAGACAGTAGGTCTTTGGGGCAGTGGATAAGAAGCGTTCTCATTCTTGAGCCCTAGCTTCCATTCTAAGCCTTTGGTTGCCAACCTCATGGTCACACCAGAGGTCAGCATCAGAACACAGGGAGGTCAGGACCATCCCCACTGATTAGCAAAACTACTGTGCCTTCCCTAGCCTCCCCATGTCCCATTCCTCCTCTCTGGCTCCTGGCTCCTGGCTCCTGGCATGCTTCCTAGACAGCCAAGGCCTCCAGTCTCCATGACTGATGGGCTTTCACACTGGTGAAGTATGTGTGTCCACTCTTCAAGCCCACCCAGTGGCTTGAAGACCCACTAAGGCATTCCGTAGGAACTTGTTCCCATTATGTTGACTCTAACAGTGAAAAATGCATCTAAAATGAGATCACAATATTAGCCCATTACTTTTTCTGAACAGGCCAATGGATGAAGGGGAAGAAGGGAACCAGGGACCCCAGCCTGGCCATTCTGACCCTCTTGGCAGATGGCAAGGCAATGCTGGGGCTACTTCTCATATTTTGCCCTTAGCCTAGCCCTGGGCTGAGCAGTGCTCTCTGAGGCCCAGTCCCACCATGCTTGATGTCTTCAGATGTGACTGATCATAGGCTTTATAATAAAGGGACGCTCTGCCCTGTTGCCACCGTCACAACCTTTAATAAAGATGTGAATCTTGAAAGCCTGATTGCTCCAATCACAAATTCCTAAGTCCATCCCAGGGGAGCCATTGAGATACCTCTTCCCTGGGAAGGAGGGGCTCTTCCAGGCATGGGTGAGCAGACATTAGCCCATCACAGCTATGCCATGAGGGGGTCTTTCAGGGCTTGGCAGCATGTGAACAAGGATTCCCTATTGCAAGTAGGGAATCCAGGGTAAGCTGGCCTCATGATCATTTCCAAAGGGAAGGGCCATGTGGAAGGAAAGAGGCACCAACTTCAAGAATTACCTCCTTGCCCAATGAGGTGACACCCACCTTTAATCCCAGTGATTCAGGAGCTGAGGCAGGAAGATCAAGTGTTCAAAGCCAGCCTTGGCAAATTAGCCAGGCCCTAAGCAACTTAGCAAGACCCTGTCTCAAAAAGGTTGGGGATGTAGCTCAGTAAGCATCCCTGGGTTCAGTCCCTAGTAACACACACGCACACACACAAATGAGATATGGGACAGAGAAGACAACTGTGGGGCGCTGGGGTCTGAGGGAGCCAAGAAGAGCAGGGGGCCTACCTTGGAGGATCAGGGCAGTAGGTGGTTCTGTGTTCCTGACACACCAAATGGGAGAAGACCAGGGACAGAGACAAGCCTTCCTGTGGCAGCTCAGCCTAGCCTTGCCCCAGGGCCTCCTCTGGGGACCAACAGCTCACTCACAATTCAGTGAAGTTCACTTGAAAATCTGCTTAAATCCTAGCCCCAGCCTTGTTCATCCTTCCACCTGTACAACACCTCGATGCTTCCCTGGCCCCTGATCCCACTGTTCTCCCATCCTACTGTCCCTGCCCTGACCACTCTACACCTCGAAGTCTGACCTTCACTCTGCCCCTCCCAGCAGACCCATAGATCCTAGATCCTAACTTCTCCTTTGGCCTCAGACTGTCTCTGCCCCACACTCCCACATGCGTCCCTTCTCACCTTGCTTCACTTCCACAATTAGGGAACACCATAGCTAGTAAGCGTGGGACCAGATACTGTGGACCTATCCAGCAGAAAAGGAGCAGAATTAGGGCTGCTCACAGGCTCTGCCAGCAGAGGGCGCCGCAGCCCACTGGTTTGGTAGGAGGTTGCCTCTAGGCAGGGGGCGTGAGTGGGAAGCGCTGTGCCCTCAGCCTAAGCTGAAATAGCTCATCCTTTCTGAAGTGCCATGCACACTTACAGGGCAATGGCAGAAAACTTTTGATAGCAGGTGCATGGAGAGCAGTGTCAAAATGTTAAACATTGTATATTTTAACTTCTTTTTGAAACTCTATAACCAACCTATCTAAACCATGATTTCTGAGATATAGTTGCTCCGGTGCTAATGTGGGATTCTTTTAAGACCCACTTAGGACAAATACTAAGTGACTACAAGCTTAGAAGCGGCACAAGGACAGCAACACTTGTGACAATGGAAGTGAATGACCTAAGTTTGGGAAACTGAGTTACCAGTGGAATTAGATGAGGGCTACGGGAGAGCTAAGGTCAGGGCCCAGGTTAGATCAGGGGAAGGACGGGGTGGGTTAGGAATCTGGGTGAGGGCTGAAGGGCCCATCTCGGGACACTAGGGTAGGATTTGGGGTTAGATCAGATTTGGGTGACTAAGGTTAGAAGTAGAACTAGGAACAGACTCAGAGTCTCTCCTCAGACTACAGGTCTTTGTGACTTTGGGAACTGGGAAGTCCATGGAACTGCAGACACGTGGGCAGGAGCTTCCGCAGAGGACTGCTAAGGTGGCTCCCCAAGTGCATTCTGCTTCCCTCCCCAGAACCTATTCCAGAAGCATTGGCAGGGCCTCTGCCTCCGCTCAAGAACCCCAGTGGGGCCCAGGCAACCAATGGGATCAGACGACTGAGGAGTGGACAAACCTGACCAGGACTGAGGGTCCCTGGTACAACCAGGTGAATAAAATTCGCAGCAAGACAACAGGAATCTAACTAAGTGCCGGACTCTTAAACCATTTAGCACAAGTAATCTCATTCAATCCCCCCCCCCCCACCGACAGCCACCCTACAGCTAACATCCTCCTCATCCTGCTGATGAACATAGGGGAAGCAAGCAGAATATCTTGTTCAAGGTCAGTACATTTGCCTGTGGCATAGCTGGGGTTTGCCTACAGGGTTTGTCTAGACTGGCACCATCTGTAGTACAGGCTATAGAGGACCCAGCCCCCAGGCCCTGGGTAGGGGCAGGTTTCCTGGTCTCTCCTTCCTATTCCCTCCTGGTCTGCCAATCACAGATGACGAGAAAGGCAGGTCCCCAAATGCTACCCTGCCAGCCTTCTGGTCCTCCTGTTTGAACTCTTTTTTTCTTTTAGGGAAGTGTTTCTCAACCTCCTTTTTTCCCCCTCATTATTGCCTCCTTAAGGAGCCTTCTTAGATTTTCTTCCCCTAATTTCATATTCTTCCCAATACCAAAGATATACTGTAAATTCGTGAGGATTTTTGAGACACAAGATCATATCATCTGAGGGCCGGGGGTGTAGCTCAGTGGAGAGCACTTGCCTAGCACCTATGAAACCTGCGTTTAAGAAAAAAAAGGATCATGTATGAAAATGAGATCATTTTATTTTATGAACAACATACTTATGAAGTGTGGTCCTTTGGAGGGTTAGAAACTATAACAAAACCTGAGGTTGTTAGCTGCTCACCCAGGATGAATTTCTGCCCCTTATCCGGGTGAGACTGTCCCCATTGAGAATAAGTGATGTCTGGGAAATCCCCATCTCCAGCTACAATGCAAATAAGTGGTCATGGGAGTACTAACCCATCCATGAGGGTGGGGACAGGGTGAGGACAGCCTGAGGGAGATGAAATAAAATATAGGCAGGGAACTCAGGGAACATACTTCCCTAGCATGATCTGGGTCCTGGTCCAAGGTGCAAGCCCAGGCTCAGCCTGGGCTGAGGGAAGGATGGAGACAGTACCACTAGTTGTTTCTGTCTCTGAATCCAAGTTCAACTCCATTGGACCTGAATAAAGCAGCTGTGAGTGGAGACGCTGGTGAAGAATCTCCACTGACTCCTCCCATGCTGAAAGAAAGAAAAGGAAAGAAAGAAAGAAAGAAAGAAAAAAAAAAAAAGAAGAAAGAAAGAAAGAAAGAAAGAAAGAAAGAAAGAAAGAAAGAAAGAAGAAAGAAAAAGAAAATCAAAACACAACAACAACAGGAAGTTTGGAACTCTCTAGCCACCCTTATAAAATATATTTGCTGTCAAATGAGGAGGAAATTCCTTCATTCTTGGCTCTAGGAACTTCCTTAAACTCAGCCCAAAGGAATTCTCTAAAATACCAGCTGCCTGGACTAAGCTTAAGTCAGTTTATAATTATAAATATCCCAAACTTGATAGCCAAGCAGACTACAAAAGCTAGCTAGCTAACCACAGAAATTTTCCAAAAAGTAAGCCAGTCAGACAAGTGTGATAGGAGACGCTGTGGAATCTAGAGTGGCTTGTCTGATTGTCTTAATCTGCCCTCATCACACAGGTGGAGGGCAGTGAACTGACTCCCCTACTGTTCTACAGCCAGAAAGCTAAAACTGGGGCTCACCCCAGGCTGAACCATTCCACAATAAATCAGAAGAGGTCGGGAGGAGGGGTGAGGGCTGCACCCTGGAGGCACCCTCTGAAGGGAGCATGTTATAGTTAGAATTTGGCTTTTGAGGGACGTAGGTTCAAATACCATCTTTGTTGTGTGACCCTGGAGAAATTACTTAGGCTCTGAGATCTCATATGCAAATTGGGGGAGATAATACATAGTT
Organism: Glaucomys volans; assembly: GCA_020662805.1. Classification (NCBI taxonomy): domain Eukaryota; kingdom Metazoa; phylum Chordata; class Mammalia; order Rodentia; family Sciuridae; genus Glaucomys; species Glaucomys volans. The sequence goes on from JAJEJO010004626.1 coordinate 77,467, forward strand.
AATTGTGCGGATTAAATGGAATAACATATATAAAGTACTAAAGTTAACAACACAATGAAAACCACTCGAATCCAACACCATACCAAAGGCCCTGTGCTGACTTCCAGAATATTCCAGAGAGCACTGCCTACATTTTCCCCTCCCACCCCTCTACTTCTTCTTCCCTTCCGCATTCCTACCATTTCCCTTCCCTGTCTTTTCCTCCCTTCCTTCTCTTACTGTCCTCTCTTCTGATTCTAGTCCATTTAGGATCTAGGTGATGGGATAGTTCTCCTGATTCCTCTATCCCCACCCCCTCCAAGCCTCCTGCATCCTCTGCCTCAGCAGGGTCACCTCTGGGTTGCAGGCTAGAGGGATTTATAGCAGCCCCATCCCCTGCACCCCCACCTGGTTACCAGACAGCCATCTGCAGGAAGGTCACTTTCTCACAGCACTGGCAGACTTGCAGGTTGGCTAGAGGAGGCCCTGGGAGGAGCAAATAAATACATCAAGTTTCCAGCTGGGTCTGGAGATAAGAATGCAGGGAAATGAAGGTAAGGGGAGGGAGGCATTCACAGCCCTTCCAGCCTGTTTCCTCTGACTTGCCAGCAAAGACTATTTGGGACACTTCAAAGAGGACATCAGAGGGGACCATGCCAGCCAGGCGTGGTGGCACATGCCTGTCATCCCAGCGACTCAGGGAGGCTCACAAGTTCAAAGCCAGCCTTAGTGATTTAGCAAGGCCCTAAGCAACTGGGGCAGACTCTGTCTCAAAAAGTTAGAAAAAAAAGGGGGGGGGATGGGGATGTTGTTCAGTGATTAAGCACCCTGGGTTCAATCCCTGGTACCAAAACCAAAACCAAATACAAAAACCATGCCTAGAGGCTGTGCCTGGGAGGCACTGAGCTGAGGCACCCTCCTCAATTTGGATTGGCCTAATGGATGAGAATGTTATCAACCTGAGCCCAAGATGAGGCAGGTGGGAGGAATGGTTGGCCCAGCAGCACAGAAGAGAAAACTGAGGCCCAGAAGGAAGAGAGATTTTTCCAGTGTCTCACAGGAAGTCAATAAAAGAATAAATTCAGCCTGCTAGCCCCTGGTCTCCTGCTCTGGAGCCCTGTACACTGAATTGTGCCTCCTTATATAGAATTATACCTTGATGGATTCTGCCAGGTCATTTCCTTAATTGACTACTTTCACACAAGTTTTATTGCTTCACTTCTGATTCTGGGAGACCATTTCCAAAACCAAAAGAGACTAGTTCATTGACAGCCAGAGACCAAAGACATAGAGGAAATTAAGTTTCATTCTATCACTCCATGAACCCACCCTGAGCAATTTTGATGGGGACAGTGGTTGAGAAGGCCTAGAGCAGTCCTGCAGGCACTTTGAGGCTGGGGGACGGAAAAGAAGGAGACTCCAGGATCTGCCCTCAGGGCATCTGCTGGGTGCTGCTCAGTATGCATTTCGTGTGATCCCTCTCCCATCCTTGGGAGAGGATGGAGACAATGGAGCAGTGACTATGGCAAAGCAGAGAGGAGTGGTGACCTTGGTCTTCCTTGCTCAGTCATTACCTCAGGTGCCTGAACTATTCAGTGATCAGATTTTAATCTCTAGGAATGGTACCCTACCACCTGAGTCCTCCTGAGTGAAGGACCTTTGGGAACTAACTACTTGGAAGCAGAAGGATCCTCTTTGCCCATTAAGCAGTGCACAGCAATTTGGCAGGGGGGTGGGGGTGGGGGTTAGCTCCTGGGGTCCAAGGGTGGAGATGACCTCAAGAGATGAGGCAGGCTGCAGTGTGATGGGAGGGAGAACAGACACTGTCAAGAGCATGGGGAGGTAGGAAGCAGTGTTCCAGGATTCACAGAGGACATCTTCTTGAGGAAGCCCCTTCCAATGACAACCCATCCCTTGAAGTGCAATTCCACCTGCAAACTGGCTGTTCCTAAAGCTACAGCATCCCCAGAACCCAGATTTCTAAAACAGCAGCACTGGAAGGACCTCAGGGCACATCTGGTCTATTCTCTGGCATGGCAAGAATGGAAATTTAGAAGGAGAGAGAAGGAGAAGTGGCTCAAGATCACACAGCAGGCCTGCAGTTAGAGGGATTCTTCAGGCTACGAGTGCCAAGCCCAGCACTGCTTTACGCTACCTCCACATTCTTCCTAAGACCAAAGTAACTTTCTTCCTCTTGTTTTCCACCTGACAATTCAGGGCCTCTCTTCTGTCGTAGGGCTGGTGCTGTGCTCCGGGTGTGAAGCCATGTGGGAACATCTCTGAGTTCATAAACATCCTGTTCATAAATCTCCAACTAACGACTGAAGCTTCTGCTACTCCCAAAATAGCTTCAGATCCCAGCACAAGCATTTCTAAGAACAGATTTTTATCCTTTCAAGAATTCTATGAAAGCAGAAGATCCCCTGGTTTTTATGCCCAGCAAGGAGAGTTCCCTGGACCTGGCCACGGACATGCTGCCCTGACCCTGACCTCAACCTGAGTCCTGACCCTGGATACAGAGTGTGGACATAGACTGGCCTCATCTCCACATAATAACCCACATCTAATCTGGTTCATTATAATTATGGTCATTCTCATTTCATTTTATCACAATATCTTGTTTACTCTGAACATGCAACCCCCAATCCTGCTACTTAAAGGGAGCCTTGCTTGAAGGGAATCTTGAGGTTGACTCCTTGCTATTCATCTAAGGACTAGTGATTACTGGAAGTCAGTTTCAACCTCTTGGCCAGTGACTGGTTCACAGATGAGGTGTCCTAAGTCAGTATGTGTCAACATGACCCAAAGAGGGACTATGGTTTCAGAAAAGAGAATGCAGTCTCTCCATCCCTGTTAATAATCAGTTCGTTACTCCTGATACTGTGACATCAATGACACAAGCCTTGTGTTGGAGTCTTGTTAAGTGTGTGTGAGAGAGAAAGTGAATCTGGGGCTGCTGTTGTCTTTAAGCCATAAAATCAACCAGTCCAGAAGCCTCCCGCTCTGTGAGATGGTCCACTTACCAACTTCTACCCTTGGAAGTGGGAACTTTGTTATTAGCAGATGGATGCATCATGCACAATCCCACCTCCCCACACTGGGTCATCCCACTCCACCTCCTTACCATAGTAAGACCTGCCCTGGAGGAACTGGCCACCTTAGGGGCTCTTCCACTCTGAGTGAGCCAGTCCCGCTCAGGCTGGGGTGCAACAGCTAACCATGTTGCCCCTCACATGCAGGAATGTCACCTCTTCCAGGCAGGAGTTCCCTAACATCAGTGAGACAAGCACAGACTCACATAATTACATGAGCTGCCACTGGAAGAGCTGTTGTTAATTTTGATGACAATAAATGGCCTTGCCAGCATGTTAAGCTAATTTCATGAAAGCACTGAGAGTAAGGTCATAGGCTGGATCCTGGATTATTAATAATGTCAAGCTTCATTTGAACCATTCAGGAAATTCCTCCCAGTTGCCTCCAGCAAACTGCCACAGGTTGCTACTTTCCTCTGAAATCAACAGCCTTCCCATAGGCCAATGTGGATGCTTTTGTTTTTCCCTAGAAAATAATTAAAGTCACAGAGCCCAATAAATACTTAAACAGAATGTGGTTTTAATTAAAAACCTCCAAGTCTGCAGCTGCAGGTCTCTCTTTCCAAGCAGGCGTGCTGGTGACAGCCAGAGGCATCAGTATCTATGCGTACGTATTTCAGACTAGAAACCTTTACAAAACATAGCAATAATTTTGATTGCTGCCTATGCTGATAGAGTGTGTGTCAAACGGGTGGTGATGAAGAGAGATATCTAGAGCAGAGCCAAGGTCCTCTCCCTGTGGAGGAGGCAGGTCACAAGCATGTAGATGGTGTGTGTGGCAGCGCATCTCTCCATACCTGTATCCAACTCTGCACAGCAATCACAGTGGCTAATTCTATTCGGCTATTGTTGAAAAAAATAATAGCTTCTTTGCTGGGCACTAAGTGCCATGTGCTAAGCGCTTTGCATATCTTGACTCATTTAATCCTCACAAAAACCCCAAACACAGGTACTCTTATTTATGCCCTTTTTTCTTGAGGCACAGAGAGGTTAAGGAATTTGGTCAGAATTGCACTGCTAGTACACAATGAATCTGATGCTAGACCCTGTCCTAGCCACGACATAGAGTGTATATGAAAAGAAGCTAAGGGGTGTGTGAGGAAATGACCATTTTCCCTGAAAACTGATCTTTATAATGGAAATTAGGAAAGGAAATCAGTTTGGGGAGGACTGTGGCTGGGGGAACACTGTGTGTGTGTGTGTGTGTGTGTGTGTGTGTGTGTGTGTGTTCAGCTTTAGAAGCTGAAAAGTAGGAGGCAGTGAGTGAGTGTTGGGGAGCTTCTGGCTAGAGGGCAGCTGTAGGGAAGCTCTCCAGAGCAGGCTGCTGTACTGAGGATGTTTGATGTCCATCTGGGCCTTGGCTTTCTTATTCTCAGAATTCCTTCCTGCATCCCCAGGCAAGTCCATTAAATCACCCATGTGCCACATTAAAACGCAGGGCATACACGATTTGGAACCCAGTTGCAGCTGAATCTTTTGCACGTTACCTGTCTTAAACATTTAATCAAACATCAGTTATTTCTGATTTTGCAGTTTTCTTTTTTCCTCTTATGGCCAATAGATTTTCTTTGGTTAGTTCTCCTACATTTTATGGGCCCTTGAAAAAGTCATGAATCTTAGGGATAGGACGGGGAGAAAAAGTGCTCCCGCCACACGAAGGACGAAGGACGGTGGGGAAGGTATACAGGAAGTTTTCTTCCCGGCAGAATTAAACTCATTGATTGGCTTGTGCCAGGGACTAGTGGATCTGGGAAAATTCAGCGGGCGTCTATTGTGCCCTGGGCGCTGGAAATACTATGGGGCGCAAAACTGCAGTGCCTGTGTTAAGGAGGGGAGAAGTTGCAGATTCCTGGGACGTAGCCTGGGTGGGTAGCGAGGGAGAGCCTTCGCGCTTTGGTTGAGCGCTCTGGTTGCCTAGTCCCCCAACTTCCTTGCCCACCATTGCCCCACCTCTGTACCCTCCAGAAGGTGTCCAGCAGGGGGCGCGCGAGGACCAGGACTGGGCCCGGGGAACAAGGGCCCCTGGAGCAAATCCCGGGATCCTGCGGATTTCAGCCCACCACCCTTCCAAAGCTCCCCTATCCTCAATGTTGAAATTGGAGGTCAATCCGCAGAAGGAGGCCCCGGGCTCCAGGTTTCTGCCCCTGAATCGGTCTGGGGTCAGGACCCCATTCTGGTAAAAAGCTCAAGCTCGGATTTGACAGACACTGAATCTGGAGCCCTCTGCTTCCGCGCGTTGGAACTTTGTATACCTCCTTTCACCCGGTTCCTGCTTCCACGCACCTGATTAGGTGCCTGTTTCTTTAATGATCAAAGACGTAGGAGGCGGCAGGGGTGGTGTCTTCGCTCTCGGTTCCCTGGCCTTTCAGTAACTGTATAGTTATTAACATTATAAGCATTAGATCTGCTCCTGCGCGCAGAGCGGCGCAGAGCAAGATGCGCGTGATCTTCTAGCGGAACTCGGAGGTTGAACCCGGAGTTGTGGCTCCCATCCCAGACCCAAGTGGACTCTGCCAGGGGCAACTCGAGTTCCAGCCCTGCCGGAACAGGCACTGGGCTCTTCAGATAAAAAGCAGGGGTAAGGGGTGTCTTTCACCCAGAACAGGATCCGGGAACAAAAGCTCTTGCTGGAGAGTTGACGGAAGTCGCCCGGGCTGCGGGAATTAGCATCCTCGCCGGGCGTAGCCGCTGCGCCCGGAGTGCTGTCTCCCCACAGAACGCCCCAGCTTCTGCCTCCCTGGCAAGAGAGCAAGGAAACGAGGATCCTTCCCAGCCCACGGGCCCTGAGAGGTTTTCCGGACGCTGGAGGGGTAGGTCCCGGCGATCCAGGGACCTCTGGGTAGCGAGCTCGGGAGTTCCCACCCACTCCCTATATTCTGTCTTCCTAAGTCTAGCTCCGTCTAAGTTGGTCCCTTGGCCTGCTTGCTTCTCTGCCGAAAGCAAAAAGAACCAGAATAGAGGTGAAAGCTGGCACGGGGCGGGGGGTAGTCTACTAGCCATAAATTTCCACCCCAGTGCCTCCCTCTCTGCCTGCACTCCTTGCTCCCCTCCCTCCGTCCGTCCCGTAAAGTCCCCAGGACCTGCCATCTGGCACCAGACCCTTTTAGTCCCTCTGCTGGGCCCCAGTCCCCTCGGATCCCTCTTCTCTGGACAATGCTCCCAGGACCGTTGCCCCAAGGTTCCCAAGACTCCAGCAACGCAACCAGGACGCACCCCGTGCGCTGTAGACAAAGAAGTCTGCCAGACCCGCCGGCCGCGCCACGTGCCACTTTCAGGCTCAGCCCGGCCCAAACCTCAGGGACTCACTCCTGCTTTAGGAACCCACTCCTGGCTGTCTCACTGGAGGGTCCCCGGTGGGGACGGGTCACAGTGGTCTCACCCTCGGCCCTTCTCCAAGACTGCCTTCCCTCGAAGGGCGCCCTCCTCCTGGGTCGCTTGTGGGGACCCCAGGCCTGGACAGGTGTCGCGAAGTTCTGGTTTCCGAACTTGACCTGATTGAGCGACATGAGCTGGTTCCAGCTCGCTGGGCCGCCTCTAGCGACCACAGGAGTAGGAGAGAGGGAGGGGACTCGGAGTGTGCGTGCAACCAGTCTGTTCATATTTAATTTACAAAGAAGCCTCAGAACCCAGGCAGGGTGGTCTCTTCAGATGCAGCGCTCTTGCCTCTCTCCCCCACCTCCTTCCCAGCTCATTAAAATGCTTAACACTCAAATCGGGGTATTGATCTCCGCGGAGGCCCCAAACACGCGCCATCGACCCATCAAGACAGACTACTACCCTGGGTGAAGGCTGGGGGACCAAATGCGCCCCAAGAGCTCAGTGTCAACAGAAGGGGCTGGGGACGGGGGCTCTACACGTCTCCCGGGGCCTGTACCCCTTTTCGGGTCGGGACCAGCAGCTCAGTCTCCTAGGCTGCTGTAGGCGACACGGGATGGAAACGGATTTTAGCCAAATGCCACGACATCCCTGCGCCTCCGCCTGCTTGCCGCTAAAAGAAATGTCGGGGTTTCTCCAGAGATAGGGAGAGTAGGGAACAGCGAGTCCGCGAGTCTGCTGAGGCCAGCTGTTGTGTGAGGGTGTGAGACGGCTTTGGGGCACAGCGTGTGGAGAGCGGGGGTTGACTGTATGTTTGCTTGAAAAACTGTGAAGATACCGGGGTGGGGGTGGAGGGACATTCGGGTCTTAAGTCCCCAGTCCCTAGTGCTCAAAAGGAGCAGACGTTTTGTAACCATCCCTGTTGCTGCCACCGACCGCTACAAACTCGATGCCGCATTCGCCTGGAGCTGGCAATACCTGTGAGTGAGGCACTTGGGTGCGTTCAAGCTAGCCTCCTGGGAGACAGCAGGCTGATACCTGCGCGCCCCACCCCACCCGGCGGTGAGCACAGGCTAGCACGCTGGGCGGTGGGCTACGAGCGCTGGTTTTGCTACAAAAGACCAGACGTAAAGAGTTGAGGCTTAAGAGGCTGGATAGTGGCGGCACAGGGTAGGGAGGTGGGTGTCTCTTCCCCACGCTCCCTGCACCGCTGCGCGTTCTCGTTTGGCGGGGTAAACTGGCAGGGGGAGGAGGAGACCAGGGCTTGAATCTGCCCAGATCGAGGCAAAAATGGCAGGGAGGGTGAGGCGCTCTGCTAACACTATCAATTATGCATCGTGTTGAACGTGGCTTCGGGGAGGAGGCGGCTAAGAGGGGGGTGCGGGAGAGAAGGGTCCGCGCCAGCCAGGCTGAGCGCAGCTCTGTCGGTCCCGCTGGAGGTCTTTCTGCGCCACTGCCTGCATTTGCAAAAAGTGTTTAAAGGCAAAGACACGCCCCCACTACAGTCGGGCGCGTTTCCTTCCCCCAAATTCCTCAAAGATGGTTTGTCTCACGTGTTGCGGGGCGTAAAAACGGTTCGCATTATCAGCAAAGCTCACCGGCGCTGGCGGGACGGGCGCGCAAGGGTGAGTGCGCGTGAATGTGTGTATGTGCGAAATAGGGAGAACCGTGAGTGTCCAGGGTGAAGGTGTGCGCGTGAAAATGTGTGAACATAGAGACAGCTCAACACGTTGACGCGATTATTACATGATGATGGATAATTCTAACATGTGAAGGTCGATTGTGTGGAGAGAGAGAAAGAGAAAGAGTGAGAATGTGTTTTGGGGGCAGTGAGATGAGGGGCAGGGACAACGTCAACGGCGCATAAATGTAGGGGAATAAGGGGAAGGGGTGCGGAGGGCTGGGAAGGGCCAAGCTCAGGGCGGTGGGTGTGTGGTGCCCTTTGTGATCGACGTATCTCTGCCTCGGGGAGGGTCCTGATGGCTATAACAAATGCAAGGATGCAGGAGGTGGGAGAGGCTATGCGCGTTCCCGCCGAGCCCGGGGGCGCGCGAGTACTCTCTTCAACCTGCAGCCAGAGAGAAGTGGGGCCAACAGACACGAAAGGAAAAACTGAAGTGGGACTTCGGGGCCAGGGGAATTCTCAAACTTACCTGTCCCTTTCTCTGCTCCTCCCTTGTTTTGTCCGTAAGCTGCAGCAACAGATGCGGGAAGCTCCCTTGGGCTGTCACCCCAGCTCTGCCATTCCGAGTCTGGAGAAGGGTTTGCAGCCTGAAGGCTGCATACTGGGAGTCAGCCAGCAGCGGGTAAGCAGTGGGGACTGCCCCTGCAACCTCAACACAGGTGGAGGTAGGTCCAGCCTAGAGTACTGGACCCCAGCATCACCTTCTGGGAGGATTGGGAAGGGAGGGGCTCTCCTGTAGGAGCATTGAGATGTGGGATCCCAAAGACAGTGTGGGAGGGGCTCTGCTAAACCCGACAGGTGTCCAACGGTGGGGGGAGTCTATGTAAATGTGTTTGTGAGACTGGAGATAAGATTTTATGGGGGTCCCAGGGGCATCTTGGGGCTATGGAAAGGCACAGAATTTTAAATCTTCTCTCCAGCTTCATTTGCTAGGAGAGGCTGCTTCCTTGACCTGTGGGCAGGCAATGACCTCTCTCTCCCTGTAAGCACCTGGGGTCTGTAGGACTCAAGGGAAGCTTTGGTGACTGTTCCTACTATGCATCTGGTCCAGACATAGTGGAGGGTTTCCCTTCCCAGACTGAAGAGTGATCAACTGCCCTGGCTGGGGCTGGGGATGCTATAACCCAGGGGAGGCTGACATCTCCTAGGATGGAGAAGGGTATATATGCAGTTAGGGACTTCCCCAGATCCCATGCCTCAAGCCAGTCTGCAGCAAGTTCTGGTGCATTGCCTGTTCAGGTTTCAGAGGAGGTATGAGTGCACATGAAAGTAAGGGCCTGTGTCTCTGTGGGTCATTTGTCTGAGGACTAGTGTCCTTGTGTCTGTCAGTTCTCAAGACAAACAGAAAAGCACTTTGCACAGTAATGAAAATACTGTACAAATACTGGGTTCAGTTGACAGAACAATGAGGTCTCCAGGGTACATTATGTAGGTGTCTGGGTGTCTCTGTGTTTGTGTCTATGAAATGCATTGTGAACCTTCTGATATAGCATCAGGTCCTCTAGTTGGTGGCTGGGATGGTGATGCCTGAGCTTCTGTTTGTATTGTTGTGTGCCTGTATGGGCGTGTGTGACAATGCTGTGTGTGGGACAAAGAGTTCCTGAAAGGACAGCCAGTCGCAGGCAAAAATATCCTTTCTGTGTATCCATTTCACCGGGCTAAATGAAGACTTAGAAACACACAGAGGGGTCAGTGCAGAGCTCGCTGCAGATGGCAAACAGCAGAGCCTATGGAGGGTTAGCTGCAGGATGAGGGTAGGTTAGACAAGAACATGGTCCATGCCCTCAGGAAAAGGAAGTAGGGTCCGGAGAGGGAGCTCTACTCTGCCCAAGAGTAGTGAGGTGATAGATGCAGAGGAGGTTAGGGAGCCGTGGAGTCTATGCTAGGTGGGTTTGTGGAGACAGAGCTTGTTAGGGGAGAGAAGCTGGAGTTTGATAAGTCATTTTCTCCCTTTTCCACCGGCTTCCATTTGCAGGAACCGTGATGGCGCCCCTTCGAGCCCTCTGGTTGGCCTGGGCGCTGGTAGGAGTGGCCGGAGCGTGCCCAGAGCCCTGCGCTTGTGTAGACAAGTATGCTCACCAGTTTGCTGACTGTGCCTACAAAGAGCTGCGCGAGGTGCCTGAAGGACTGCCAGCCAATGTGACCACGCTTAGTCTCTCGGCCAACAAGATCACTGTATTAAGGCGCGGGGCCTTCGCCAATGTCACGCAAGTCACGTCGCTGTGGCTGGCGCACAATGAGGTGCGCACTGTGGAGCAGGGGGCACTGGCTGTGCTGAGCCAGCTCAAGAACCTCGACCTCAGCCACAACCTCATATCCAGCTTCCCTTGGAGCGACCTGCGTAACCTGAGCGCGCTGCAACTGCTCAAAATGAACCACAATCGCCTGGGCTCTCTGCCCCGAGAAGCACTCGGCGCGCTGCCCGACCTGCGCTCTTTGCGAATAAACAACAACCGGCTGCGCACACTGGAGCCCGGCACCTTCGACGCACTAAGCGCTCTGTCACACCTGCAACTGTATCATAATCCCTTTCACTGTGGCTGCGGCCTCCTGTGGCTGCAGGCCTGGGCCGCGAGTACTCGGGTCTCCTTGCCGGAGCCCGACTCCATTGCGTGTGCCTCGCCTCCGTCGCTGCAGGGGGTGCCGGTGCACCGCCTGCCGGCCCTGCCTTGTGCACCGCCTAGCGTGCGTCTAAGTGCAGAGCCTCTATCCGAGGCGCCTGGCACCCCGCTGCGCCCCGGCACAGTGTTCCTGTTACACTGCGTGGCTGAAGGCCACCCCACACCCCGCCTGCAATGGCAACTTCAGATCCCGGGTGGCACAGTTGTCTTAGAGCCGCCCGTCCAGAGCAGGGAGGACGACGGGGACGTGGGAGAGGAAGGGCAAGGGGAAGAAGATGGGGACATGGCGACACAGACCGAAGCCCCAACCTCAACTCCCGCACCCGCTTGGCCAGCGCCCCCAGCCACCCCACGCTTCCTGGCCCTCGCAAATGGCTCCCTATTGGTGCCTGTCTTGAGCGCCAAGGAGGCAGGCGTCTACACATGCCGTGCACACAATGAGCTGGGTGTCAACTCGACATCAGTGCGTGTGGCAGTAGCTGCAGCAGGGCCCCCTAAGCACGCTCCCGGCGTCGGGGGAGAACCTGACGGGCAAAGCCCGACCTCTGAGCGCAAGTCCACAGCCAAAGGCCGGGGCAACAGCGTCCTGCCCTCCAAGCCTGAAGGCAAAACCAAAGGCCAAGGCCTGGCTCGGGTCAGCGTCCTCGGTGAGACAGAGGCACAGCTGGAGGAGATAGGCGAAGGAGAGGAAGAGGAAGACCAGATTCCTGTGGACCCGGGCGAAGAGCAGCACTGCGGCCACGGTGATCCCTCTCGGTACGTGTCTAATCATGCGTTCAACCAAAGCTCAGAACTCAAATCGCACGTCTTCGAGCTGGGCGTCATCGCGCTGGATGTGTCGGAGCGTGAAGCTAGGGTGCAGCTGACGCCGCTGGCGGCGCGCTGGGGTCCTGGGCCCGGCGGGGCTGCGGGAGCCGGGCGGCCTGGACGGAGGCCGCTTCGCCTCCTCTATTTGTGTCCAGCGGGGGGCGGCGCGGCAGTGCAGTGGTCCCGTGTGGAGGAAGGCGTTAATGCTTACTGGTTCCGTGGCCTGAGGCCAGGCACCAACTACTCAGTGTGCCTGGCACTTGCAGGCGAGGCCTGCCACGTGCAAGTGGTGTTCGCCACCAAAAAGGAGCTGCCCTCGCTGCTGGTCATCGTGGCGGTGAGTGTGTTCCTCCTGGTGCTAGCCACCGTGCCCCTGCTGGGCGCCGCCTGCTGCCATCTGCTAGCCAAGCACCCTGGCAAGCCCTACCGTCTAATCCTGAGGCCTCAGGTCCCTGACCCTATGGAGAAGCGCATCGCTGCCGACTTTGACCCGCGGGCCTCATACCTTGAGTCCGAGAAAAGCTACCCAGCAGAAGGCGAGGCGGGTGGCGAGGAGCCTGAGGAGGCGCCAGGGGAGGAGGGCCTTGATGAAGACGCGGAGCAGGGAGACCCAAGTGGGGACCTGCAAAGGGAGGAAAGCCTGGCGGCATGCTCACTGGTGGAGTCCCAGTCCAAGGCCAACCAAGAGGAGTTCGAGGCGGGCTCTGAGTACAGCGATCGGCTGCCGCTGGGCGCGGAGGCAGTCAATATCGCCCAGGAGATTAACGGCAACTACAGGCAGACAGCGGGTTGAGCCCCAGCACGCCTGGCCCTCCCATTCCGTCCCCGCTTTGGGTGCCCGGGAGCAGAAACCTAGGGCTGGCAGATTTTATCATTTATCCCCTCCGCCCCACCGCCTTCAAACTTCACTTACTCCGCCCTCTTGTCCCTCCCCAACTTTGACTACTAGGAACTTCTAGTAGGAATTGGGCCGAATTTACTAGTCCCTGGTCACTCATGGCCGTCTTTATCCAGGTGGGTTCTGCCCACACCCCAAGTACAGTGACCCACTCATTTCCCCATATAAGACTCAACCCACCGACAGCGAGGCGAAATCTATATCCCTATCACTTCTATCACGATTATCTGCGAATTCTTCCCCGCAGCCCGTCCCACCCGTGGACCCTGGAGCCTGAGGAAACGCGCGAAGACACTGGAAACATCTGGAGGCATCGCTGTTTCTGGCCCCGGACCTCTAGTAGATGACCCCATAGTGGAGCGTTGTGGGTCTCACCTCGACCCCTACACCGCCTTTTCAGGGCTGCCCGTCCCAGAGTCCGGCTAGTTTTAATCTCAAAGCCCGACAGGGAACCAAATCCTCTGTCCCTCCGCTCCACCCCAACCCTACTTCTGTCCAGCTGGAACCGAGCCGGGTGCCTGGGGCGCCTTTCAGCTCCACGTTCTGGTTTTCACATTTTCGTTGTTTTCAAGACAGCGACATTCTGGGTCTGGTGCTAACACTCCCTTCCAACCTCTGGGAAAACTGGGTGTACGTGTGTCAGGGAGTGTGGGAGGGAATCCGTTTTCTCCCGCCTGTCTTCTAACTTAAAGCGCCGCAGGACCATGCGCCCCTTTCCCGCGAAGGGGTCGGCTTGGTTCGGGGCCAATTTCGTTGTCCATGTGTTGCGGTTTCCGGAAAGCGGCAGGCACTACAGCTTCTTCCGCGGCTCCATCGGGCCCAGACTCCAGCCGGAAAGCGCCGGGGGCGTAGGAAGCCAACTGTGGCTCCCTGGGGCCGAGTTTCTCCGGAGGGCTGGCGCCCTGGTACGCACAAAGCCTGCGCGTGACTGCAGCGGGATCCGGATCGGGAGAAGCCCCGGGTCCTCGCATCTCCCCGCCCCGCCCCGCCCCTCCTTCCGCGAGAATAGTGTTTGCCCGGCGTGTAGTCCTAGTCGAGCGTGGTCTGTAGGAGAAATCTGTGTCCAGTAAAGTGTGACGGTGTAGGGTAGCGGGGCGGGCGGGCAGGCAGGTGGGCGGGGAGGGAGGGAGGGAGAGGGTGGGCGTGGCGCGGGGACTCGGGCGAGGGTCGGTTTTTCGTTCTTAAAGGAAAGTGTCGGGGTGGGATTTTCAGGTCTAGGGACCAGCCCTCTCCGCGAAGCGCAGCACAAGCGTGGCCCCGGGCGGAGTAGCCCCCCGGAAGCCCGCATCTTTTTCTAAGCTCGTCTGTATGTAAACAGTCAATAAAACAATCGATTTGAACTGAGCTTGGAGACTTTTTGTTGAGGGTTGAGAGGAGGGTGACGGAGGAGGCCTGCGGGATGATGGAGGAAACCACGGAAGGAAGGAGCCCCTAGGAGCCTCGCTTTGGGATCTTTTGTGCTATTTCGTGTTTGTCTCGTGTCTTCTGATCTTGGCAGGTGTTTACATCTGGCCATGCTCTTGATGCCTCCAACTCTTGGGTGGAGGGGTGAAACCACTTGGAATGGGAAGAGGGTAGAAGTGAATGGGAAGGGCTCACAGGGAAGAAGGGACCAATGTGTTCAGGTCCTGAACACAGGGATTTCCTCCCGGAGTGTGTGTGCCTGTGCACTTGCATTTAAGTGTGTATAACATCCTCTTGAATGAGACTATGGTGTGGTGGTGTGTGTGTGTGTGTGTGTGTGTGTGGCCTAGTTTCTCAACACCAGCCTCTGAAACCAGTGGAGGTGGGAGTCATGGGACCAAGACTGCTGTGGCTTGCACAGGAGAAGTAACACCAATATCAGAGCAGGCAAATGATGTCAAACCTGGCAGGTTGATTCCACAGAACAAGCTGGCACCTTAACCTGTCTCCAAGTGTGTGTGTGTGTGTGTGTGTGTGTGTGTTGTAGTTGCAAGTGGGGAGTGAATGATGCATGGATGGGATGCAAGGGGAGGGGGGTTTACACATATGGAATCAGGCTTGAAAGCACACTGACTTAATAGTCGAAGAAATGGCAAGCCAGAGAGATGGAAGATCAAGAGTGCATGCTCCGGGCAGGGGTGGTAAGGGAAGAATGGAGGACCTTCGGATTGTGTAGAGGGAAATGAGGGGAGGGGTACAATGGGAGGGAGGAAAGATGGCGGGAGGGAGGAAAGATGGCGGAAGGAGACAAACATCATTACCCTATGGTTACACGAATGGTGTGGTTCTACATTATGTATAACCAGAGAAATGAAAAGTTCTACTCCATTTGTGTACAATGAATCAAAATGTATTCTGCTGTCATGTTTAACTAGACAGAACAAAGAGTTGTTTTTTTTTTTTAAAAAAAGGACTGGTTGCTGTGCTCCTCACCAGCCTAAAACGCTGGGGGTGTGCTGCCTATATATTTCAACTGAATCCCCTCAAGGGGTAGGAAGTAGTCAGGAAGGAAGGTGGAAGAAGAAAGGAACAGAAATGAGGGAAACAACTAAAGATTCCATCCTTTTCCTCCCTCTTCCTGCTTCAGATCTCTTCACCCATGCCCTCTGTGAGTTTCAGATCTTTCTAATTCGGCTAGTCAGACACAAAATGGACCCAAGTCAAACAGGCCCCAGGCCTGTCTCCTGGTGAGGTCTGGCCCAGGTTCCCTTCCCAGACCAGCAAAGCTGTTTCAGAGGGAAAAATTCCTTCTAAGGGCCGCAGCCTCAACCCTGCCCCAGGTCCCAAACCAAGTCCTACCACTGTAGCCCACCCATTGGAATATTATCTTTTAGAAAGAAGACTGCTTTGTTCTATCTGCCAGTCAATTCCTAGGACTGGTTCAGGGATCCACCCATAGGATTGCTGCTGGGTACAGGCATAGAGTGCTTGGTGGTTTGAGTCTAACCAAATCCTCTGGTCTTAGATCTCCTGTGGGGAGAAGGGTTCCTTCTTGTCTCTCCCAGTCCTCAGGATTTGGGCCCTCCTGAGCCCCAAGGTTCCTGGGTGCCCACTGGGGAAGGTGCAGAGGTGCTGAGAGTTCAGCCTCTTCTCTGTCTGGCACCAAGCTTCCTAATAGATGAACAAGCCCTACTCAGCTAGACCTTGTGCTCTCTGGGGAGGGCAGGCCCAAAGACTGCTCACAAGACAGGAATGGGTAGGGTTGGAGTCCAAGGGCCATAATGCAATGCCAGCCTTCTCAGGAACTCTCCAGTTGGTGACCAAATGTTTGGCATATGCACAGAATGGTCCCTAGAATCTGGCTTTCTTTCTTATTTCCTTTTAAATTTTATTTTTCATGTCCTTTCCATCTTTTCCCTCTGTTCTCTTTTCGGTTTTTCCAATTCAGCTACCCCCTTGAGATTTTATTCTTTTTTACCATCTTCATGTCAGGTGGTTGGGCAACCTTGGCTTGCACTTAACCAGAGGTGGGGAACTCACTTTTTATTCTCTCCCTTCAAGGAAACACTTGTTGAACAGTTTCAACTATGTTTCTTCCTGCTGCCACCCCTCAGGCCTGACTGCCACTGACATGTGCCCTGTGAGAAACTGCAGAAGTTTAGAGATGTAATTCCCCACCTCCATCCCTAACTCCCGGGCACCACAGTTTTCCTTTCAGTGCACCTCCTTTGAGTGTCTACTGTATGCTTCAGGTGCTGTGCTAGCTTAGCTTCCCATAGTGTGCTTAGTCAGAGAGCTTATTTGGCTGCTACATGGAAATGAAATCTAATGGGTAAAGGAGTATAACCGTGTGTGTGTGTGTGTGTGTGTGTGTGTGTCTGTGTATTGGGGAACCTGGAAATGGTCAGAAAATGCAACATGACAGCAGTAGCCTCGGAATTCAGAGAAATTTATTAGGATCAGTAATTCTTTGAGCTGCAGAAACCACATGCCCGGGATGTGGCCTTGAATCTGATCAGAAACCTGTCTGCCCAATTGATATGAAAGAAGAGCTATCCCTCCCCACATTCTTTCTAAAGATCAGCTGGAATGAGAACCATCTAGAAGATCATCAGAGAAGGTCCATTAATATAAAGGGACAAAGGAGAGCAGGGCTTCTCTTAGAAAAAGCAGCTGGTGTAGGTCCTCTGCTTCCAGATCTTGTCTGGAATGCAATCCTCCCCCTAGCCATGGCAGTAGCATCCACAATTAAAGCTAACATCTCCAAAGATCAGGCATGGCAATAACTGTTTGGACTGTTGCTCTTTGATGGTGATGTGAATCTCAATTTTCTTCCCTGGCTTTCAGGGTGATGCAGGGATCTTGCTAAGACTGTTCCCTTTCTAGATTTGTTAACCCTAGAACTCAATCTGCTATCTACACAAAAGAGGTATCACCTGCAGAGAAAGGCCCATGACTGCATGAGCACTGATCGAGGGAAACTGTCCTTTCAGGTACAAACCTGGTGGAAAGCCAACTCCAGGTAACAGGACATTAAAAGGCTCTACGTGGAAGCCATAAATTGCCAAGTGTGCGCTAACAAATACCTTTATCCTAAATGTCTGCAACATACAGCTATTGATGAGAAATTCTGCTAGAGAAACTGGGATGGAACAAGCAGAGTCATTGCAGTTGTAATGTGTCAATCAATTGATTGCATTTGAAACACACCCACGTACACCTATATGTTCAATGACAAATTTTTCCTTAGGGCTCAACAGGGAATAGCATTACATTGAAAATGAAAGATCTGCTGTAACTGGCATATAGAAGAGATTGAATTACAAAATGTCTTGCAATGTTAGTGTTTAGTTTAAAATATAACCAGTGCTAAGCTGAGAATGTAGCTCAGTGGTAGAATGCTTGCCTAGCATGCACAAGACCCTGGATTTAATCCCCAGTACTGGGGGTGGAGGGGAGTAGCCAAATATGATCAATGTTCCTAAGGAGACTTGATATGAATTTTAAAAAAATGATTAAAAGTTCCCAGGCTGGGTAGAAAAAACAAATTGTTGGATTAAATTATTTGTCAAGACTTTGTATCATCCCTTGGTTGAATAAGTAATTTGAAGATGATAGGATTTCTAAAATTGTGCTAATTGTGTATGCTTTGTTTGGACATGCAAATGTAAGTTTAATAATGAAATTTAAGTCCACATGGAACAAGAAGAATAGTGTTTATATTTTTATCAACTGCCTACTGTTTGAGTATACCCCCTTGTGTATTAGGAGTTAATTTGGTTTTGGCATATTAGATGCGTTTTCTCTTAGCAACACTCTAGCAAACTGGTCCTTAAATTGAGTCTAAAAGCCATTCAAGGCATCCAACCATTTGAGAGAAAAACTGCCATGATCACAGACATTAGAAAAGAACTTCATAAGAATTGATCAGTGTTGGAATAGGGAAAGAATAGGAATGAGAAATTAATTATCAAATGCTTTTTAGTAGAAGTGGCTTATTAAACATCTAAACTGACTAAGTATTCTCAAAGTCATTACCTAATTTTAATACCAATAATCTCAGTGTAGCCAATATTTATTAACTCTTACCATATTCCAGGCATGTATTATGGACTTTACAAGCATCATTTTATTAATCCTTATGATAATCCTGTGAGGTGATAATATTATTTTTGCAATTTGCAAGCAAAGAAATAAAAGCAGAGAGGGTTAGTAACTTGCTGAAGGCCACATAGCTTTGTGATTTGCAGGGTTGAGATTTGTCTAGTTCTCTGAAACCAGTACCAGAACTTGAGCCATCAATCCAACTCTCCTCTTGATATCTTTATAAATCAAGATTCTGTGAAGGATATTTTATATATATATTATTAAATTTGCTGCTAATTACAGAACTTGTCTAGAAAAAGGATTTCTCTTGCTGTCTTATAGCAACCCCAAT
Organism: Glaucomys volans; assembly: GCA_020662805.1. Classification (NCBI taxonomy): domain Eukaryota; kingdom Metazoa; phylum Chordata; class Mammalia; order Rodentia; family Sciuridae; genus Glaucomys; species Glaucomys volans. The sequence goes on from JAJEJO010004626.1 coordinate 95,705, forward strand.
TATAAAAGTAACACGTGCTTCAACAATTAAAAACATAGTCCCTCAATCTCACCAGTCACATTTCAAGTGCTCAAGAGTCACGTGGGGCCAGTGGCTGTATGTACTCTACAGGGATACAGAACATTCCATTATCAGAGAAAGTTCTATTGGTTGGTGCTTTTATGTCAAATGGAAAAGTACAGAAATGTATTGTAAAAGTACTTTATTATTTATAATTCCCCTGTCCAGTGAAAATCATCGTTAACAATTTACTTTTCTTTGACTCTCTTTCAAAAATAATTGTTATTACATTGCATGAGTAGCATATGAATGCATTCTTATCTTATAATAATGAACAAATAAACTGAGCTGGGTGTGGTGGCACACACCTGTAATCCCAGCAACTCAAGAAGCTGAAGCAGGAGAAGTTCAAGTTCCAGGTCAGCCTTGGCTGATTGTAGATGTGGCTCAGTGGTAAAGTACCCTGGGTTCAATCAAAATAAAATTTTGATAAACTGAAACTCCTCTTGACCACCTCCTGTGATTCCAGAGCTCTGCCTAGTGGTAACCACTCTTACTAAAGAAGTATACATCTTTTCAGACCATTTTTGGAATGCACTTATACACATGAATATATCCATACGGAAATATGTAGCAGGTATTGTTAATTCCATCCCAGCTCAGGGAGCTTCCCCCTGATTCAGTTCAGTGTCCCCAAATGCACACAACAGGTATTAACCCCACCATCTATATACCTCTCCAGAAGTCTAGGGCTCTCTTCCCCTTCATCTTGAGTTACTGTAGTCCTGGGATATTGTGAGAGGGTTTATCACCTGGAGCAGGTCAGGTGGGGACCAAACACAGAACTGATAGGTGCTATTCCTGTGGGGTGCTCCTAGAGCAAGGTGCTGACTAAGTCAAGAGGAGTCCTTACTTCACTCGGACACTGTGGGGAGCTAATCTGTGGCCCAGGGCCTGCCTGAAGGTGGAGGCGGAGTCTGTGAGGTCTGCAGGCTGAATCTGGTGCCCAGTGGGTGGGCTGAGAGGTCCTTTGCTGCTTTCTTGTACACCACCCCGGAGCATGGACTCTCTTGAGGCTGCCCTGGACCCATTGCACCCATTTAATAGTTTTTCTGTCTGGTTGGCATTGCAGGTACGCAAAGCAGAGACTGTCTGACCCAGACCAATGCATCTCTCCATGTTTACCTTTTGAGTTCAGTTCTTAATTCATGAATCTGAAATCTTTCTTCGTTTAATATATGCATATATAGTTATTAATGTTCCATTAAGTTATTAATGTTCCATAATGTCCCCCCCCTTTTTATTATTCCATCTTAACAGATTCCCCCAACTTTTGATAGGTGATGGTGTGCATTGTCATTCCACAAGATTTGTTCTTGGGCTCATGAATAATTTAAACACATGCTTTTAACTTGTCAGTTTTACGTGTGTTCTTTTCTTGCTGTTTTAGTTATGTTTTTGATACTAATCTCATCCCATTGTTGTTAGACAATTTTGTATGATGTTGATTATTTGGTGATTATTAGAACTTGGTTTGAGGAACAGCATGTAGTCAGTTTTTGTAAATGTTCATATGAGCTTGAAAAGAGTGTTCTTGAATTGTTGGGTTCATGTTTTTATCAGTTCATTAAATCTGGTTTGTTAATTTTGTTAATTACATAGTCTCTATTTTCTCACTGGTGTTTGGTTTGCTTGCTCTATTAATTTCTGAGAAAGGTTTTTCAAAATCTCCTATGATGTGGACTTGTCCATTTTCCTTGTAATTTTGCATTGTTTATTTTAAAAAATTTTTATTATTTATTTATGTATTTATTGTTTGTTTGTTTGGTGCTGGGATTGAACTTAGAAGCACTTAATCACTGAGCCACATCCCCAGCCCTTTTTTATTTTTTATTTTGAGACAGGGCCTTGCAAAATTGCAGATCACCCATTGTTGATGGACATTTGTGCTGTTTCCAGTTTGGAGCTATTTCAAATAATACCATTGTAAACATTCCCCTACAGGCTTTTGGGGATTGTTCACATTTCTGTAGGCTTGTGTCCAGTGTGTTTATGCTCAGCTTTGGTAAATGCTGCCAAAGGATTTTTCGATATACACCAATTTGCACCTGAAGAATTATGAGAGTCTTACTGACACTTGTTATTTTTAAATTATTATTATTATTATTTGGTACCAGAGATTGAACCCAGGGGCATTCAACCACTGAGTCACAAACCAGCCCTTTTTTATTTTTTACTCTGAAAGAGGGTCTCACTAAGTTGTTTAGGGCCTCGATAAACTGCTGAGGCTGGCTTTGAACTTGTAATCCTCCTGCCTCAGCCTCCCCAGCTGCTGGGAGTATAGGCATGCACCACCATGCCTAGCCTGTTACTTGTTATTGTCATTTTTTGGTTTTAGACCTTCTGTTGGTGGGTAGCAGTATCATGCTCTGGGTTTAGTTGGCATTATCCTTATGAGTAATGAAGCTGAACACCTTTGTTGACTGTCCTTTTGGATATCCTCTTATGTAAATTATGTCCCCCCTCCCCCGCTTTTTTATTGGGTTATCTTTTTCTTTTTCTTTGTTTCTTTGTTTCTTTCTTTCTTTCTTTTTTTTTGGTGCTGGGGATTGAACCCAGGGCCTTGTGCTTGAGAGGCAAGCACTCTACCAACTGAGCTATATATCCCCAGCCCCTATCTATCTTTTTCTTATTGATTTACAATCATTATTTTCATACTCTGGATATGGATTTTTTGTATTTAAAATATATTCTCAGCCTCTCTTTTTACTCTTTAATGGTGTCTTTTTATGAAGATCTATTTTTAATTTTAATGTATTCCAATTTGTCCTTTTTTTCTCTATGGTCAATACTTTCTTGGGGGCCATATTTAAGAAATCTTTGTTTATACCAAGATCATGAAAATATTCTCCAGTTTTCTTCTAAAAGCATTATTTTCTATTTATGATTCTTCAGGAAGTTGTTTTTGGAGCCAGTGGAGTTAAGGGGAGTCAAGACTCTTTTTTTTTTTTCCTGTGTGGATATTCAGTTGATCCAACACTTTTCTTTTCTTTTTATTTTTAATTTTTTTTTGGGCTGGGGAGTGAACCCAGGGGCACTCCACCATTGAGCCACATCCCCAGCCCTATTTTGTATTTTATTTAGAGACAGGGTCTCACCAAGTTGCTTAGGGCCTCACTCAGTTGCTGAGGCTGGCTTTGAACTCGTGATCCTCCTGTCTCAGCCTCCCAAGTGCTGGGATTACAGGCATGCCGCCACCACGCCCGCCTGACCCAACACTTTTCATTGCAAAGCCTATCTTTTCCCCCACTATGAGGCCTTACCACATTTATCATTAGTTAGGTGATCATATGTGTTTTGTTTTGTTTTGTTTCCACCTCTTGGATATTCCAACCCGGCTTCTGTCTTCACATGTTCTCTGACCCTCTTTTCTGCATCCCTCTACCATTTTTAAAAATCCTTCTGATGATACTGAGTCCACCTGGATATTCCAGGATAATCTCCCCATTTTAAAGTTAAGTGATAACAACTGTAATGTTCTCTGCAACCTCAGTTCCCCTGTACCATGTAACCGAATGGTACATGTACCATGTACCATGTACATTCACAGGACATACATGTTTTTGAAGGCCCATTATTCCACCTACCACAATGAATAATTCACTTTCTTTTTTTTTAAACATTATTTTTAGTTGTAGGTGGTCAGAATGACTTTATTTTATTTATTTATTTTTATGTGGTGCTGAGGATCAAACCCAGGGCCTCACACATGGTAGGCAAGTGCTCTACCACTGAGTTGCAACCCCAGCCCGGAGTGATCCACTTTCTGTGCATCCTCACCAGCATTTTGTGTGTCATTATTTTTAATTTTAGTTTTTCAGATCATTGTGTTGTGATATATCCTTGTGGATTTTTTGTGGTTGTTTCTTTGTTTTTGTTTTTTGGTACTGGGGATTTAACACAGGGCCGTCCCCAGTCCTTTTTATTTTTTATTTTGAGACAAGATCTCTCTAAGTTGTTTAGAGCTAAATTGCTGAGGCTGACTTTGAACTTGAGATCCCCCTGCCTCAGCCTCCCAAGTGACTAGGATTACAGGTGTGCAATGGGATTGCAGGCATGTGTGACTATACCCAGAGAGAGTTCTAGACACTAGTTCTTTGTTGGACATGTGGTTTGTAATATTTTCTCCTGATCTGTATCTTGTCTTTTTTTTTTTTTCTTCTTTCTTCTTTTCTTTTGAGATTAGGGATTTAACCCAGGAGCAATTTACCACTAAGTCACATCCCCAGCCCTTTTATTTTTCATTTTAAGACAGAGTCTCACTAAGTTGCTTAGGGCCTTGCTAAATTGCTGAGGTTAAATTTATGATTCTCCTGTCTCAAACTGCTGGGATTACAGGCATGTGCCATTATACCCAGTTATATCTTGTCTTTTTACCCCCTTAACTGGGTCTTTCACTTAGAATAACCTTTATAATGTTAATGAAGTCAAGCTTATCAATTTTCCTTTCATAAATTGTGTTTGTGGTGTTAAGTTTAAGAACTCCTTGCTTAATCCTAGATCCCTGGAGATAAGGATCCCCTAAGATCCCTTATGTTTTATCTAAGTTTTATAGTTAAACATTTTACACATACATCCATGACCCCTTTTCAGTTAATTTTTGCATAAGGTGTGAAGTTCAGGTGGACACCCCTTTACCTATATGTGTCCGATTACTCCAGTAGTACTTGTTGGAAAGGCTGTCCTTCCTCCACTGAACTGCTTTTGACCTTTGTAAAAAAAATCAGATGGGTGAGCCAGGTATGATGGCGCATGTCTGAAACCCTAGCCACTTGGGAGGCTGAGGCAAGAGGATTACAAGTTCAAGGCCAGCCTCAGCATCTTGGCAAAATGTTGTCTCAAAAAAACAAAAAGGGCTGGGGCTGTAGCTCAGTGGTAGAGTGCTTGCCTAACATGCATAAGGCTCAGGGTTCAATCCCCTGTACCTCCCCCAAAACAGTCATTAAATTTCTGTAAATTTATGTATATTTTACTACAATAAAAAGTTTATAATTCCAGTTGAATTTCCTCTTTAACCCAAGAATTTTTATAAGCCCATTTGAAATTTTTCAGGTGTATATTGTTTAATTTGACTACTCCTTAAGAAAGGAAGGAGCCGGGTGCGGCACCTGTAATCCCAGCACTTGGGAGGGTGAGGCAGGAGGATCTCAAGTTCAAAGCCAGTCTCAGCAACTTAGCGAGGCCCTAAGCAACTCAGTGAGACCCTGTCTCTAAATAAAATACAAAATAGGGCTGGGGATGTAGCTCAGTGGCAGTGTGCCCCTGCGTCAAATCCCCAGCACCAAGATGTAAAAAAAAAAAAAAAAAAAAAGGAAGGAAGAAACTCCTAATTTTATCAAACAGAATTTGTGAACATGTCATGAAGGATTTCTGTTTTTTGAGTTTTACTACTTGCTTTTGTGGACTAGTGTTTGTGTTTGGAAACTTCATGTATGCTTGAAGAGAATATATGCTTTTCAGTTATTGGGTAAAATATTTTAGTTTACCTTTAAGATCAAGCTACTCAATTATCATTGAATTATCCACAGCATTAGTTATTTTCTGTCTATCTGATCTGTGAACTTCTGGAAGATGTGTTAAAAATCTCTCACTCTGTATATTCACAATGAACCCAGTGTTCTCTACAATTATTATGTGCCAATAAAAAAAAGCCTTTCATTTTCAGAAGAAACATTTGTGTTTGCACTGTTTTTGAGTAAAAATTTCAAAAAGGAAAGAAAACCCTCCCACATTGATTGTAGATTTGTTTTATCCTTGGATTTTTGTCAAAGCAGTCTTAGAGGTGGGAATGCCTGCCGTGCCTTCCCAGTGGAGAGTGCTGTCTATTCATACAGCACAGTTGCTTTGTTCTTCATGCATTTTGCCTTGTATTTATTTTTTCTGATGTTAACATTGCAACTCCGACGTAATTTTTTTAGTATGTACCTAATATACCTTTCTTCTATTATTAAAACTTATTAAAAATAAAATAATTCTCTAAGGTGATAATAATAACAATAATGATAATGATGATGATGATGATGATGATAATTATAAACAGTCCTGTGCTTCACCTGATTCCAGTTCCCTAGGGTAACCCTTTCCACTTTGTCTCTTCTGCTATTTCCTACCAAATATATATATTTTAAATAACATGCTTTCCTGTTATTTTTTCAATTTTCTATATGACTTACTGACTTTCTATGGAGATTGAAGAATTAGCTCTCTCACATAGACACATACACAACTTCCCTCCATCCTTTCAGTATGATTAAATTGCAATTTTTGCTTATGTCGGTGTTCAATGTTTTCATTATGGTAATTATGCAAACACTATTCACAGCTGGTCCATGTAATGAATTATGCTCATACTTCTTTTCTTGTACAACCTTTTGTTCTCTCTTGAGTTGATAATTACCTTGTTTTTCTCATTTGCTTATTTTCTTTATTTTTATTGCTGCAGCCCAAAACTTGTTGCAGAAGTACAAATTTCCTCCCAATATATTTACATAATTAGATATTCGATTGGTTTCTTTTCTTCCCTTTGAGACACCTGGAGTACTGGGCCCTCTCCTCCCACCAGAGCTGCTGAATTTCCAGGCTGCACGGTTTTCAACCTGGGACTTCCCTGGTCAACATCCCTGTCTCTTGCATCCTCTGTCTTCCTTTTCTTGATTTATTTCCTCTTTGAGATGAAGCACCTTCTCTAGAGAAGCAGGTGATGATCCCAATTTTGTGGATCCTACAAGGTACACAGTTACAAGAAAAATCACAAATGGAAAATTACGCATTCTAGACAATATTTCTTTAAAATGAAAAGAAAAAGAAATGACAACAAATTGCCATTTTGGAAAATGGTGAAAATGAGCACAAATCACAAAATCAAGGAAATTAATATTAAATTGCATTACATCCTTTTTAATAATTTTCTCCTGAACTTTTTAGTTGGTGTTAGTCAGGGTTCAGTCAAAAGTAGATCCCACTAGAAGGGCATATTTCTTTCTCTCATATCTATCTATTAGTTATCTCTCTATCTATGTATTATCTATATTTGTTACAGGGCTTTGACTTTACCCAGCTGTGGAAGCTGGTCAAGCCCTCACACTTTGTACAGCCTTTCCTTTGCCTCTGATGCTGGAGTTCGATGTCCACAGGGCAGGCCTGATGGAAAGGAAGATGTGTATGAAGATGGACGTGACTCAGCACAAGCTGGAACCAAAAGCACGAGCTGGGGCCCATGAGGACAGACAAGAACTGTCTCTTGCCTTGGTCATGTGGGTGTCCTTCAAGAGAACTTGGTGTCTCCTCAAAGAGCTAACTGCACACCTGACCCAGCTATCAGACACTGAAGGGAAAGGTGGAGTATTCACAGGCCAGCTGCTGCCCACACCTACAAGTGAACAGGCAGATAGCAATGAATGGCTGCTGTTTGTCTTCCGCTCTCCACTCTGCCTTCAAAAATATCTCTTGTGGTCACTCCAACTGGGATTATTCCAGAAAAGGAATTCTGAGAAACCATCCAGCCTTGCCAAGCTAACATATTACAAAGCCACTCACTGGGCTTCTTAGTGGTAATGATTTCACAATATTTTCCATAGAGAAAATAAAAAGATAATTCAGGCATTTCTTTAGCATTTTTGACCAAAAATTTTTTTCTAGTGCTGGGAATTAAATTCAGGGCTTTGCACATGCTAGGCAAGCACTCTTCCACTGAACTACATCCCAGCCCCCAAAATTTGTTTTTATTATTGTTAGTTGAGATTCATAAAACACTGACTTTTTATTTTTTTATTTTTTGGTACTGGGGATTGAACCCAGGGACACTCCACCACTGAGCCACATCCCCAGCCCTATTTTGTATTTTTTTTTATTTAGAGACAGGTTCTCACTGAGTTGCTTAGTGCCTCGCTAAGTTGCTGAAGCTGGCTTTGAACTCGCGATCCTCCTACGTCAGCCTCCCAAGTGTCAAGATTACAGGTGTGTGCCACCAGCTTAACACTGACTTCTTATAAGTAGATTGAAGTTCCTAATGCAGTTGTATTTTTGTATTCTACCAACAGAGATTCTGATAAGCTCTACTTAATGCGATTCCCACTCAGAAAGAAAAAAGAAGCTGGGTATGGCACATACCTGTAATCTAGTGACATGGGAGACTGAGGCAAGAGGATTCCATGTTCAAGGCTAGCCTTGGCAACTTAGCGAGATCCTGTTTCAAAATGAAAAATAAAAAAAGAGGTAGTGATATTGATCAGTGATAGCACCCCTGTGTTCAATCTCCAGTAAAAAAGACGGAGAAGGAGAAGAAAAGAGATAAGAGAAAAAAGTGCCCTCATTTAATTAATAATTTGATTGCGCATGAATATGTAACAATGAATCTCACCATTATGTACAACTATAATGAACCAATATAAAACATGGGAAAATAATTTGGTTGGGCATGAAATTTAACACCATTTTCATTAGGGTTTTTTTTTTTTTTTAATTCTGGGAATTGAACCCAGGGATGCTTTATTATTGAGTTATATCTCCAGCCTTATTTATTTTTTAAGACAGGGTCTTGCTTAGTTGTCCAGATTGATGCTGTCTTGGTTTCCTGCATAGTGGAGATTACAGGTATATGCCACTGTTCCTGGCTTCCCTTAGTATTTTGAAGGTACACATCTATTTTGCAATACAGAATATATTCTCAGCCCAGCGTGGTGGCGCACGCCAGTAATCCCAGCGACTTGGGAGGCTGAGGCAGGAGGATCACGAGTTCAAAGCCAGCCTCAGCAACTTAGGAAGGCCCTAAGCAACTCGGAGAGACCCTGTCTCTAAATATAATACAAAATAGGGCTAAATATAATACAAAATAGGGCTGGGGATGTGGCTCAGTGGCCGAGTGCCCCTGAGTTCAATCCCCAGTTCCAAAAAAATATATATATTCTCGACAGAGAGACTCCTGGCTTTGACTAAACCTTAATAAGAACTGAATATTCTTCTTACAAATTTGTACATCTAATGATGGGAAGAATTTTCTTCAGATTTGTTTTGTCTCTACACATTTTTCCTTCCCTACCCACATACATCATTGGCAGATGCTGTAGAACAAATCCATATAATGATATAACATTTGGCCCTGTCCCTTCAAGTCACAATGCTGGTGAGTGGGCCCAGTGGGTGGTAGGAATATTCCCAAACATCTTTTTTACAGTAAGATAACCACTAGCACATAAAGACAGCTGAGGTGCCAGTCAGTAGCAATTACCAACTGTCAGACATATATCGAGGACATCTGGGACCCTCCACTCCTCTTGAGTAGTCAGTTGTCAATAGCCCTATAAGTAACCTCAGCAAGAACGGCAGAACTGCCCAGATCAGGCTGAGTGGTACACACTCTGATCCCAGCAGTGAGGGAGGCTGGGAATAGAGGCATGTACCCAAGTCAGTGGGATTACAAATTTGAGGCCAGCTTCAGCAATGTAGCAAGACCCTGTCTCAAAATAAAAAATAAAAAGGCCTGGGGATGCGGCTCAGTAGTATAGCTCCCCTGGGTTCAATCTCTAGTACCAGGAAAAAAAAAGAAAAAGAAAAAAAGAAAGAAAAGAAAAAAGAAAGAACTGCCCAGATCACTAACCACAGGATTGTGAGAAATGATGATAAATCATTTTTGTCTAAAACCACTAAGTTTTGGAGGGTTTGTTATATAGCAATAGATAACAAAACACTTATAAATCACGTCTAAATGAATTTTCACAAATGTAGTAGAAATGCCTTTCTTTTAATGGATAACAACTGATTCACAATTTATTATACTTAATGTTACATTTGGATTGGTTTGTAACACCTTATTTTGAGTTTTCTATCCTCATGCTCCCCTCCCCCTCCCCCATCATTTTGTCTTTCATTAGGTCACATTTTATTTATTGTATTTTTTTCTCCCATGGTTCTGGACATTACAAATCCTATTTCTGTTCTTCTGGCCTTTCTTATTTAAGAAACAAAGGAATCTATCTGAACCTGTTTCCTCATTTTTCCCTTAGCTATAGGGTGTGCTTCAGGTTTAATTAGGTTGAATTTTACCCATCAGAAGGGAGTTACAGTGAGTGACCTAGAAAACTATGAAATATAGAGTAAAGAAATCAAAATCACCACAGGAAGGAAGCCCTGTGGGTCCATCTTTACGGGACGTGTGAAGGGATACTTCTCAGAAAATGGTGGAGGAATGCAACCCATCAGTAGAAGCCTTTACCTACCAGCCACCCATCTGACACTTATCGACAGCATCAGTTCCAGAGATTGACCAAGTGTCTGCTGTGCTTGTTTCTTACCCACTGCATTGCCTTGATCAAACTTCAGGCAGCTTCTCTTTCCTACAAGCACTAAGCTCTGCATTCTCCAAGCCTGAGCTAGCACAGGAGGGGAAAAAAAGTGGACCATGATCCCTTATCAGCCTCTCCTGAGAGTTGCCTGACTGCAGTCAGCACTTCCTGCCAGACCCGGCAGGTCATTTCCCCTTGCAGGTTCAGCTTCCTCTTGGAAGATTTTGCTTGTTTCTCCTCACCCCTCCTTCACCCTAGGGGGAAAAAAAATCACTTTTTTGTTTGATTTTGAGATGCTTAACAGATTCTGGAGATGGGATTCTCCATATTGGAATCCTGTTTCTTTTGAATTAAATTCTCTTCTTGTCTAAGTGTGGATGTTTTAAAATTTGACAAATGATACGTAGTCATCATTTCATGGGAATGAAAATGTGGGTAATGGCAGAAACCTGGAGGGCCTACTCTTATAGTCAGAAATTCTGCTCACACATGTTTCTTTCCTGGGACTTAGACAGTGCTTGGGGTGTCGTGGGTGCTTAATGTGCATTTTATGAATGAATGAATGAACGAACACTTGCTAAACCCAAGAGATGGAGAAGGACCTGGTGTCTGGCCTCACCTCTGCCTACTAGCGAGGTTCTCTTCCTTCACAGCTGTAGCTGTCAGGAATTATGGAAATGTGTTTTGCTGCTTGGAAATAAAAGTAGTCACATGGTGGGCAAATCAAAGTTACTTTTCTGAGAAAGTTAAGACACTTAGGAGCAGATCTCTATTTGCAAAAGTTGATGATTGAGTGACAGTAATCAAGTTCACATGGTTCACTGTGACAATGTCACATAAAGCTAAGAGAACTGGTTGGAAATGCAAAAATTATTGCCAGTTACTTGCGGACCCACCAGCCCTTGCCTTGCCTTGCCCACATCTACCTTCTCCAGCTTCTTGCGACCAGATGTGTACACATGTCCCAGCAGCCGCCTGGCCCACCCCGGTGACTGAGGCAGGAAGTCGATCTCTGAGCCTCAGCTGCTTTGGAGAAAGCTGAGTCAACTAAAATCTGTTCACTCTTCTCCCTGAATCTGCTGCTCAGGCTGCTCCCCACCCCCTGGAGGCTTTGCCAGGACTTGTCAACATGCTCGAAGTCTCTGGACTATTTCTGGATCCATATCTGCCCTCTGACACACAGCATCTTTGCCAGCTTCCTGATGTCTGTAACTCTAAGAGGCATGGAAAAATGACACTGTCCAAAAGAACCAGTGTCCACTGTGCCAAAAAAACAGAATCACCAGAAGTAATCTGGGCACACACGAATGTCCCTAGGAATGAAACACCCCCAGTCCTTGCTTATCCCCATCTGGGTAATTTATTTTCCAAGGAAAAGTTTTGCAAACATTTATGCATCTTGAGACATTTTTATGATCTGAGTTTCTAATTTTGATGGATTTTTTTCCCTTTAGTTAAGAAATCATTTAAATCCATTTAGGGCTGGATTATTCCCCTTGTTTGTAATAGTAACAAGTTAGGATCAGTGGAATTATCCAGTCCTAGGAGGTACTTCCCCACCATCCTGTGTGCTCTTTGGGGTTTGGGCTGAGGGATACTGATCTCCTCCCACTGGCCTGTGGCTAACCTGTGGCTTGGTGGCCCAGCCCTGTCCTTTTAAAAAGCTGACCTCTGCTTGGCCCTTTCCAATCTGACAAAGCACCTTCTTGTTCAGGGTGGGGAGAAGGGCTAATGGAACACAGTCCCACCCATGGATAATTGATGACAAAATTACATCCAATCCATGAGCACAACCTGCTCCCTGTTCCAAGAAAGAGGCTGCATCCCAGGAGCTGCATCTGCCCCCCTCCTCCACCCCTGCCCAGCAAGGGCATCTTGTTAGTGAAAGCCTCAGGTCAATCCCAGTGCCCAATACTCCCCTCTTCTTTCAGTCATGTGGAAGGACCAGGAGCCGGTAGGATGATTACAGTATCACCTCCCACCTTCCCAGCTGCATGGTTGAGTAGCTGAGCATCAGACTAGAAAAGTTACCCTGAAAAACAGTTCTAGTTTGGGGAGGTGACACATTCTTGCTTTATCCCACTGCGGTCCTTGCAGTGGGGGGAGTGTGTCCTGGGCTGAGTGCAGGAGGAAGCTGAGTCTCAGCAGTCTGGGATGAGACAGGTACTTTAAAATCAATCAATCATTCATTCAGTATCAATCAATCAATTTTTTTCCACTTTCAAAAAAACACTAAAGGTCAGTTGAAAATAGCAGCTATTGAATTAGCCTGGTTTTATCACACCAATAACTTGCATTATCACACTGTTTCCTTGATTGAGTAAAGTTATGTTTCATGATTTGGAGGCTGCAACTAAAATATCCTGTGAGGGAATAAAAGGGGACATTTTGATAACAGATAGGACCTCCCTTGTACAATACAGAGCTGATTCTGTGAGCTATTCCAACAAGCATGCATTCTGTATTATATCAAACAAATCATGGCAACAAAAACGTGTTCTCCCTGTCTCTTTGGATATTTGGAGTTTCAAGTTGTTTTCCTGATTTCTATAAAGATTTTGGTAATTTCGATAAAGATCTATGATGGTTTTTAATGAAACTGCAGAAAATGTAAAACCAGATTGTTGATATCTTGCCCCAATTCAAAGTAGACTTTGCTCATCTAGCCGAATTCCTGGCAAGTGGAGCAAATGTAAATTTTGGAAAATTCCACTCAGTCTATAAACTTTTTATCCAAGAAAAATTTAAAAACTTACCTTGCTAAATGTCCTGAGCATCTTTTATATAACCTCGCTAAAAAGAGATGTGATTTGCTTACCTGCAATATTGATGATTTCATAATGAAATTTGTGATCACCTTTTCAGTTCTGTCAAAGCATGCAGAGGCAAGCACCTAAGAGCTTGTTGACTTATGGAAATGGAAGGAGATAGACTTCTTAGACATATGCCCACAAGATGTCATGTAGAAAAGATGTTAAAATGTAGGCCTAGCATAAAATCACATTTTCAAAGTGTGAGATGAGAAAAAAAAAATCCTCTCTGTAATTTGAAAATAAACTGAGGATGGGAACGGAGAAGGTTACTGTCAATAGGAATACGTATGCCATGTCTTCAAAACTGCCTCAGGATATTTAAGGGGCCAGAGAAAAGGATGAACTTTTTACCTGACTCCTTCCATTTAGCTGTGGGTTGTGACAAAAAAAACCCTCATCTGGTGGAAAATGACTCATTTCTTAGTATAAGACTCTTTTGGAACTTGGGAAAAAAAACATCAGAAAAGGACAGCCAAGCTAAACAGGACTTTCTCAATTTCTTTGCTAAAACTGTAACTTATTGAGAATCCAATTTCAATCTCACAAGTTCAAACTGCCTCTGTGCTTTACATCCATTTTCACAAGAAAAGCAACTGACCTTAGATGACATCCAACGGCCTCTGAAGTGTTTTAGGATGATGGATTTAGACATGGTTAGCTTGTCTGATGAATTCATGGATGCAAATACCTGGCTGACATTTGTCTACTGAACAAGGCTGGTCTATAACCAGCCTTTAGCTACAAAAGGTAGACATTAATTCCTACAAGTCTAAAAACTGCTGTTGCTAGTAAGTAAGACCTACATATTCCATGCTCAGCTTCTTGTCATCACATCAGTCTGACACAAGGAATTGATATACTGTGGGCTTGCAAAGAGCAGAGCTGGGGGTCAGAGTGAATTTTACATTTGCCTCTATCTGGTTTTACCACTACATAAAAGAAAAGATGGATGGCCTGAGTGCCATAGGCAATCATAGAAATATTATTAGAAAATGAAGCTGGAAGAGAAAAAAATCTCCTGGGACAGAAGGGAATGTGTCATCGCTATCTTTTATTAAATATATGTAATATTTGTCTGGTTAATCCTATTGCATTTATGTTTTCCTTTTTAGAAGTCTTATATTTGTGTATCTTAAGAATATATAAGCCGGGCGCGGTGGCGCACACCTGTAATTCCAGCACTTGGGAGGCTGGAGGCAGGAGGATCACGAGTTCAAAGCCAGCCTCAGCAACTTAGCGAGGCCCTAAGCAACTCAGTGAGACCCTGTCCCTAAATAAAATACAAAAAAAAATAGGGCTGGGGATGTGGCTCAGTGGTCAAGTGCCCCTGAGTTCAATCCCTGGTACCAAAAAAAACAAAAACCAAAAAAACAATTATTAGTCTATAATGAGCTGGGGTTGTGGCTCAGTGGTAGAGCACTTGCCTAGCATGTGTAAGGCACTGGGTTCAATCCTCAGCACTGCAAAAAATAAATAAATAAAATTTAAAATAAACACACAAATAAAATAATAAAATGTAAAACGTAAATATCCCATAAGGAGTTTTAAAAAGTCGAATTGCTCTATCAGAGGATAGAAACAGTATCAAAACATATTTTTCTCACACACATTATTTAATTTGTCATATTAATTACTGTTAATCACCACCATATTGTCCTATTATTTTGTTTGAAAACAGCATATGTAACAAAAACAATATAGAATAAAATTGTAAATAATACAGAATAATACTTCCAAATCACTACCTATTTTTTGTATTATGTAGTAATATCTTTAAAATAGTAGCATATATGTGTTTAATTATGTATTGTATATGATATTACTATGGCTTTCTATTGGTCTGGCATGGCATGGCTATGTCCTGAGCTATCTTTCTAAAAGTTGGTGATCCCATCTGTCACTCAGCACTGTGCTTCTGAGATTACCCAGGCTCTCATGCATGTCACTAGTTCAATTCTCTCTGTTACTAAGTAGAGTTCCTTCATATGAACATACCCTCGTGGGTTTTTTGTTTTGTTTTGTTTTGTTTTGTTTTTGAGATGGGGTTTCTCTGTTACCCAGTCTGGCTTTGAACTTGTAATCCTTCTGCCTCAGTCTCCTGAGCAGCTAGAATTACCTTGCCCAGTTTACCCATGGTGTTTTTGTTTGTTTCACCTATTCACAAGCTGGTGGACTTTTGTGTTGTTTCCAGTTTGGGGTGATTATGAATATACTATTATAAATATATGCATGCAGGTTTTTGTATGAACACGTTTTTGTTTTTCTTGGGTAACTACCCAAAGGCAGAATTAATGGCTTGTATGGTAGTTGTATAATTCGCTTTGTAAAAAGCCCCCAAATGGTTTCCCAAAATGGCTGAACCATTTTGCATTCCCACCAGCAATGTACCAGCTGCTTTGCATTCTTGCTAGCACTCTGTAATTTCAGAGTTTAGATTTTTTTTTTCCTTCTTCAGTCATTGCAGTAGGTGTACAGTGGCATTTCATTATCTTAAAATTTCACACCATGCATTTTGATGGACATTCACAACTGCCTCCCATGGAATTGAGACAAAAAGAAAACATAAAGAAAGAAAACTCCTCCTGTGAAACCAAAGAATGGGAACAGGTGTGGCAAGGGTCTGGGAAATGTGTGTGGCATGGAGCATATCCTGGGTAAAGATTTAGCTTTGGCTGAGCAAGAGTATGTGGGGGTGGTCAACCAGACTCTCAGTCCCCTCAGAAGCTCCCTTCAGAGCTCTGAACCGTCCCCTTTTGCTGCTTCAAGAGGAAAGAAGGAGTGGGGGAGGGGAGCAGAGCTCTCTTGCTCAGAACGTTCATTCTTGGAGAGTGGCGTTCATGTCACTGGCTGTGAGCTCCATGAAGGTAGCTGGTCATCACTTTGGCCCCTGCTCTGCCCCAGAACCTGGTTCACTGCCAGCCTCATAATAGGACCCCTCGAGGTATTTGTGGAGTGAATGAAATGAATGAGTGTCTCTGGTCTGTTTAGGCCACCTCCCCTTACCCTCCAGTTAGTGAGCATCACCTGGAAGCAAGCGGTGACTGCGCTCTTTCCGCCAGTCTGGGAAAAGTCCTCTTTGTTCACCTGACCCAATTCATGGCCCATCTAGTCATCTTACCCCCTCCACTGTCCCTCTTCCTCCCCCTTCTCTGTGCTACTGACACAGCCTCCTAGCCACCCTCCCTCCCTGCTTTCCCCAGTCCCCTTGTCTCTCCCACTTTGTGTCTGTTTATCTGCAGTAGAAGCCAGTTTTTTGTTTGTTTGTTTATTTGTTTGTTTTTAACTGGAGATTGAACCCAGGGGCTCTTAACCACTGAGCCACATCCTCAGCCCTTTTTTATATATTTTTTATTTAGAGACAGGATCTCACTGAGTTGGTCAGGGCCTCGCTAAATTGCTGAGGTTGGCTTTGAACTCTTGATCCTCCTGCCTCAGCCTCCCAAGCCCCTGGGATTACAGGTGTGCACCACCATGGCCATCTAGATGCCAAATTTATAAATCCTAGCTCTTATTCTGTACCTCTCACATCCAAGCACCTATTCTGGCTCCTAGGTACATACAAAAGAAAAGCCCTCACAGTGCCCGGCCCTGACTCCTTCCTACATTCCAGCTCCTACTGGCCTCCTGGAAGGCTCAGATTTTGGTCAGATTCTACCTTCACATCCTGCCCTTTCCAAGTTCAGACAAAATCAGGCCCGTTCAGGGTGGTATGGCCATAGACAATCCTGCCCTTTCCTGCTGAATCCTGTCTTGTCCAGTCTGTATGGCCCCTCACTGGAATGGAGGAGACAGAGCTTGAGAATCAGAGCCTTGGGTTTGAACTCTGGTCCTCTATTTCCTAACCAAGGGGACATCGACAAATTCTTTAATGTGAACCTCAGTGTTCTTTTTTCTGGGCAATAGAAGTTTCTGCCTTGTAGTATGGATGTAAGGATCTGTTATATATGAAGGGCCTGACATGTAGTAAAGAAGAATAGATATGATTTTTGATAATCTGCCTTGAATAAAAAAGAAAAAAAGCTAAAAAGAGGGGTATGATTAATAAAATTTTTCTAATTCTCTTCTATCCAAAAAACAGGAGGATGCTTCCCTAAGAATGTTGAAGGACCTGCCTGGGTGGAGGTAGAATCTCAGTGTGGGTGCCACCACCCTCACCTAGTGAGTAGCACACCCTAAAGAAAATCTGGTCAGTAAAGATGCTGCCCCCTACTCCCCTCTACCTTGGGACACAGGTCTTATGGGTTAAAACCGAAGCACACACAAGAAGAGACGTTAGGAAGAAGAGAATGTGAAAGAGAATGCTTCCATTCCCAACTGCAGACATTTGGGCCATTCTAGGAGCAAGTATCATGAAGGAAAAAGAAAAAGACAAACTGAAAGCAGCTCCCTGGCCGGGGGCTCCATGAGAACACCGATAAGGATCTAAGGATGCTTTGGGTTTGCTGTGGTTTCTATGATGGTGTCCTTTCCAGAATTCATGTTGAAACTTAGATCCTAATGCAACAGTATTAAGGGGTGGCCTTTAGGAGGTCATTCTTTCCCCTCCTGAATGAGATTAGATGCCCTTAGAAAAGGGTTTGAAGAGGGGAATTCTCCCCTTCTATCCTCTCTGCCACGTAAGGACAACCTATTCTTCCCTCCAGAAGACAAAGCAACAGGCACCATCTTGGAAGCAGAGAGCAGTCCTCCCGAACAATTCAACCTGCTGGTGCCTTGATCTTGGATTTTTCAATCTCCAGAACTGTGAAAAAATAAATTTTCTTTCTTTATAAATTCCCCATCCCAGGTATTTTGTTACATGGGCACAAATGACCCAAGACAAAGTTGTTCTTAGAAGAAGACACTCAAAACTTTTCCAAAATGGATGGACCTTCTTGGAGTGGAAAGTTCTCCCAAGTTGATGGGATTCTAGAAGGGACATAATCATCACATATCAGGAAAGAGAGCATAGCTTCACATGGGCTCTTTAATTAGATGCCTTCTGAAGTCCAGCCTCTTTTTAGGTTCTACAACTGAGAAGGCTTTGAGGTCTCCATGGGTTCCCAGTTGCTTGAAAATCAAAAATAAGTAGAAGCAGCTTTATGTCAATAAGGCAAGTAATTAAGGAAAGCAGGTACTTTTAAAGCCAGGTAACATCAGCACAAGGAGATGTACACAAAGCTGAGTTATTTTTAGTATTTGGTGAAGGCACATTATTCTTCTGACAATAAGCATAAAGAAAGCAATTAGAAACTCCAGGAAAACCAAAAACTGTACAAAAAGGTCAAAGCTCGTATATAAATCAAATGAAATGTGTTGTGCCTTTGAGCAACTGATGAAGCATAAGAAAATTGGATACATTTGACCTTGATACTAAGAACCCCTACTGAATGGCCTGGGCATCATGTCATTGAATCAGGAGGGAAGGAAATGCAATCCGTGGATATTCCTTGGCTCAGCAGTAGCAGTGAACTGCATGCATACGAGCATGAGAGTGTAATATTGGTTTATTGATCTTTATAACTTTTAAAGTCAATCTATGGGCAAAATGCAACCAATGCAATTATGACTTCAGAACAATATCTGAATATTATCATATTTTAAAATGTAAAAATAAGACGGTGAAGGATGTAAATTGAGAGGAAAGGAGTAGAGGGGAAGCAGGAGTGATGTCTCTCATTTTATGTAGTGGGATAATATTAGATTTTATCTCCACCCTGTGAAGTAGGAAGTAAGGTGTATTATTTAAAGCTCCAATGTCACCAACAGAAGAACCAAGAATATTTTAACTAGCAAAATCCAAGATGAGTAAGGAGAGATGACAGGAAGTCATCTAAGTGAACTGAAACCTTATTTCTCATAGGAGAGTATATTGGTTTTCTAGGGTCGCCATGTTATGTACCAAAAGCTGGGTGACCTAGACAATAGAAATTCATCCCCTCAGAGTTCCGGATGGCAGCAGTGTGAAGTCCAGGTGGTGGTGGCAGGGCTGGTTCCTTCTGAGGGTTGTGAGCGGGGATCCGTTCCCTGCCTCTCCCCCAGCATCTGTCCCCTGGCTGGCCTCCTTTGGTGTTTCTCGGTTGGTCAATGCATCACTTCAATAGCCTCCTTCCTCTCTATTTGCATCCTTCCTGTGTCTGCACATTGTATTTTCAGTGTCCAAATGTCCACTTTTTATAAGGACACCAAAAATTCTAACCTTGAACTTGGCTTTCTAGGTGATCATGGAGGTACATTTCTCAAGGTGGGAGAATAGGACACACTAAAAAACTTGTAGGATGTACATCTTTTAAATATTTGACATATGGTGTGTGGTCCCCTCACTGTACCCGGGCCCCGGACCCTGCAAATGTTCCGGCAGGCCTGAGGTGCATGACCACAGCAGAAGGAAACACAGAGATCGTCAGAAGTTGTTGCCTCTGGGGAGTATCAAGGGGAAGGGAAGGTGGGGGAAAGACGACGGGAGGGTTTTGTTGTAAACGTCTCTATCAATTTGATTTTCTGTTTGACCATTTGCATGCTTTACTTTGATAAAACTTAGGAAAATTATTCAAGTTCCCACTTGCTTCCTGGAGCCTTCCTGATCCCCAACTCTCACCTCCCTCCTCTGACCTTTTATAACCTTTAGTGGCTACACACCCTGCTGTCCTGCCCCATGCTGCCCTCCCAAAGGCTCTGCAGCCAATGCCACCTCTCCAGGCCACCTGCCTTCTTCTTTTGTCTTCCCCTAGGTGTTCCTCTGGGCTGAGGTCAGTGAGGCCGCTTCGCCCTGCCCTTCCCATGGCCAGCAGCCTCAGCCAGAACCTGCCCCCTCCCTCAGTGTCCAGCTAGGGCTACCGCCTCCTGGTAGCCCCCATGGGTTGGGAGAAGCTGGGCTCTTTCTGCAGCCCATGTCTGGGGTTGGTGGGAGCAGCATGGAAACGGCCCACAGCCTGACCCGGCAATGGGAGGCAGTGCCTGCAGCACTTCATGGCTCTCTGCTGTCAGCAAGAAGCTGGCCTTGCTCCTGGCTGTCCTGGGCCTTTCCCACCACAGTTCTCTGTTTCTGGTTCCCCCTCCACTTGCTTCTGCCCCTCTCTCCCCAGTTTTCCTTGTTCTTTCTCTATACTCAATTCCTCTTTCCCCACGGGGCAAATGGCCTGTTGCGACTCTCCCATTCCAGACCCTTCTTCACCCACAAAACTTGTAACCACACTTAATCCTGGCCTTTCACCCTGACCCCCAAGAAGGCCCTTGGTCCATTCCTAGGCCTCTGCAGCTTAATATAGGGGCAGGATCCTAACCCTGGAACTCTGCTCCCAGTCTAGAACCTTGTTCTAAAGCCTCTCATTCATATTCCTAAAAGCCTTCGGGAGGGGCTGAAAACTGGACATCTGCCCTGGGGGCGTGGCCAGGGGCAGCATTCCTGGAAATTGCAGGACCAGTTTGGAGGAGAACACAAAGGATTCCTATGAAATACATCCCAGTGAGCCCCGCTGCAGAGAGGGATCCCTGACTGATCCCCCCTGCAGAGAAGGACTGAGGGGAAGGCCAGGAGGAGGCAGTGAGTGGGAGGGCAGGGACACTCAGGGAACAGGACTCAGGAGTCCCTGGACAGAGTAGGAGGGCTGGCAAAGTCTTCCGGCTAAAGGATAGAGGTCATTCTTCATTCAGTCACTCAAGAACTATTTATTGAGCACCTCCCAGGTGGCAGATCCTTTGCCAGGACCTTGGAGACAGTAATAACAGAACCAAGTCCCCACCCATATGGGCCTCACATTCAAATTGAGGAGACAGAGAAGAAACACACTAAAAGATATGTTGAATGACAAAGTCTGTTTCCATAAGGTGGCCCGGGAAGGACTTTCTGAGGAGTGCCATCTGACCGAATTTTAAATGACCAAAAGAAGTGAGCCCTGCAAATATGAGGACACTGTCTAGTTTAAGGAAAGAGCAAGGACAGTGGCTTCAAGGTGAGAGCAGGTGACATGTGGGGCTGGACATAGTGAACAAGGACAGAGCCAGTGGGTGACTCCAGAGAAGTAGCAGGGTGTGATTGACCATGAGGCTAGTCCTGAGAGATGGAGAGAGCCCCAGAGAGGTGGAAGTGGTGTATGCAGAGTAGGGAGGAGACAGGAGTGCAGTCACCCCATTAGGATCAGGGTGGCCTGGAAGAGGGTCTGCTAGGCACAGCAGGAAGAAAATGGGGCTGAGCCGTTTCCCCATCCAGGGCCCCAGGTGTGCACACGGTGAGCTCAGGCTTGCTCCACTCCACCCAGAACACACACCAGTAAGCACAGGTGGAAAGGAAGCACAGGCTGCCCTCCCTGTACATGCACAAAGAAATAAAGATGCATGAACACACACGCAGACTCCTTCTGTAAATGCAGACATTCGTGAGAATTCTAGCATGGCAAAATATCAAGAAGGCTGGAGCACTTTAGACCCAACTCCCACATAGGACAGAGAAACTAAAGCCCAGAGAATGGAAATCTCATTTGGTGGTCTAGGCAGACCTCAGTAGGTCCCTTCCATGTGTGTTCATGACCGTGCTACTCACCTGTACCAGCCCAGGGTTCCCTCCATAGCCCTTCTTCTCAAGGTTTCAGGCCAGCCAGTCCCTCCCTAGAGACCCACAGGTTTAATCAAGTCTCACCAGGAGTGAGCTGAGCTCCTCTCAATTATTCCAACAAGTTGTGTGTCAGGCATGTGGGCTGGGGACTGAGGCCAACTGTCCCCCTCGATCAGGATGATGACAGCCCAACTATGGCCGAGCTCTTGTTGCAGCAGCACCCCTCCGTCTGTTCCAGGGCCTGTGGTGCTTTGTCTCTTTCTGGGCCTTGCCTCCTTTCTTCCTTTTTTGCCCTGGATCTACCCAACCTGGCTGTGATTCCATCCCCTCCCCCTTCCTCCAGGTCTCTCTCCCACTTCTCTGTCTCTTTCTCTCCTGTTCTCTCTTTCTGCTGGGCTCCATCCCTCTCTCTCCATTTTCTCTTCAGGATCTTTTTTTTCCCCCATCCAGGAAACGTTGACATGGCTACATGCCAACTACA